>AWOL01S0003587.1:89210-103635 GCA_000715115.1 Nicotiana otophora
ATTTTAACGTGGTTATTTATAAGTATATAACAGTGTAACTGATGTGGAGTTGAAGGGGTAAACTAAAATAATACTTAGTAGCAGTAAAATTTTTGATATACACAATTCGTCTTATCATTTGATTTCCGTTACTAATTTTTCTTGTAAGACTTTTCTTCTCCATTAATAAGTTAAAATGTTGGGTTGCTTGAACGGATGCTTCTTAAGGTGACCGTTGCTTCTTTCTAAGATGTCACCGAATGGACGCTTCTTCAATATGAAGACCGTTTTATTCTTTCCTATAAGGACTTTTGAGCTTCTAATAAATAAGATATAAAGTAAAAAAATTGGAAGAAGAATCCAAAAAAGGAGAACATAGATATAGTAATCCTGGTTTCTAAGAGGTACCACATCACCTTATTTTGTCCCTCCTTTATATATATATATATATAGAAAGGGAGATGGAAAAAAGCAAAAGTATTAATCCTCCAGTACCACCAGCTTTCAAGGATTATGGAGAGACATTAATAAGTACTAACACTAATTTTAGCTTAAACTAAATGTAAATAAATAAAAAAAAAAGAAAAAAAGAAGATATGTTGCATCCACAAAATAATGCAAAAGGAAAAAAATGGAACAGAATTTTACCAAATATACATTAGTGTTGTTCTTCTTCAGTATGTCCATATATAGCCCTTGAGGCCTTGATATAGATTCTAACCCAAACGATTGTAAGTAGAATAAAGTTCCATTCTACTGCGCACCTCTTAGGAAATTTGTCTACTAACATCACAAGTGTACTTCGAGTTCAAAGCCTGTTTAGGAAAGTAAAAGGCACTCACTTTGTTTAGATATTTGATAGTGACTAATGGAGTATCTGTGCCATCCAACATGAGAAGCATCTGACTTATCTTTTTCAACTTCATATACATGAAGAATCTTGCATATGCAATTTTCATTTGCAATAGAAGCGTTAGTGAATTTGAATGTAGTGCCAAAACCCAAGAAGATGTGAACTTATTTTAAGAACACAAAACTACATTATTGCAGAAGCGTTTTCCTTTTCTGATCTTTCCTAAGGAATGTAAATCAGTCAAATCTATGAAGAAAATGAAGCATATCCTGAGAACCAAGAAAATTGTAAGCATATTCTGAGGGAGACAATATTAAATTCAAATAAAAAGATTAAGAGAGAAAAAGAGAAAACAACTACTATAATATAAATAGCATGTGTTTTTTTTTCTTGTGGAAAGAGCATCTGTTCTGTTTTGTTGGAGCATGTTTCTGATATTGGATCAATGCTTTAAACTAAAACCATCTTCGTATGCATCGCTACAAAGATTATGCACCGTTACAAAACTGATGTGGCTTTTGGTATTCCTAATTAATGGGAAAGGTTTTTAAGTATGTGACTTTTGGTAACGGTTGTGATCTCTAATTTTTTAAACAGAAGTTGAATTGAGTTTTATTTTATATAAATAATAAGGAGAAAATTACAAATAAATGAGAAAAACTATAAACAGGTTTCTTGGCATTTGAGATATGCCATATCACTTTTGCTATTCCCTGCTTTATATTAATATATAGATGTTTTAGATATTTTTCCACATCCCGCCTCCTTCTCCAAGAAAAATTCGTGAAAATTTACTTTTCATTTTAGTTTAGTTTAGTTTTATTTTTTTCCATTTAGTGATAATATTGTATATCATCATATGTATCTGAGTATTTTTGTCCACCAAAACTTTAACATATTTGTATAGTTTTTTGAATAACCAAATTTTAATTTTAAAATATTGAATTTATCTAATCCAAAATGTTTCTACTCAATGTGAAGAAAAGGCTATGTTTAGGAGTGGATATATATTAAGTAAAGGATTATCAAATGTTTGATCATATACCGAATGCGATCGATTTTGAACGATTATTGACCAAAAATAATCGAATCAGATGGGTCCGAAAACTATTAGTCGGTAGTAAAAATCAACTGAACTCGATCAGTCAATTAAATTTCACACTCGGCTAAAAGAAACACCCAAAAAAACAAAAAATACTCCACTCTTTAACAACGGTTGAATTGAAAGAAAGCAACAAAAGAAAGAAATGTTTTCTAGGTCGAGCTAGCATATCGCACATGGTTTGTCTAATGCAGTTTACATCCTCTGTGTGATTTGCAAGTTATTACACAGTAAGGGTTTACCTAGTGCGCACAGAATACTCACCACATGGTGCTCACCAAAAGGACAGAGATTGTGACAGAGATTGCATCGACTACTAGTTTTCTTGTAGTTCCAAAACAAAACAAAAAACAAAGTAATTTTATATGGTTGGAGCATTACACAAGGAAGCTCCACTATTTCTCTAATCCTTTTTATTCATATTTTCTCTTATCCTCCTTGATCTCCTTGGCCCTCTACAATCATAATATTCATAATCAGGATCATTCTTCAATTCCCAATCCATACTTCTCACTCTCTCGCTTCTCCTGACTGATTCATCAGTTTCTCGAGCTCTCAACTTGTACCTTTTGCGCATCCTTTTCTCTGTCTTTTCTTTGACCAACATTGTGTTACCTTCTGCAGGTAATCCACACACAATAATGTCGCGACGAAATAAGGGTTTGGCATTCATTTCTCTGCGGACAATGTCTCTAAGTTCGAGTGCAGCAGAATGTTGAAGAGTTTCTTTTGGATAGTAAACTATGGCGTTGTTGAACATCAAAAGAAGATCTCTAAAGAAGGCAATTTCAAAGTGTGAATAAACAGCTTGTTCTAACTTGCTTTGAATGATTTGTAAATCCATATGTTGTCTAATTTGTTCAGTATAGTCTTTATTTCCCTGAAAAACAAACAAACACTTATAATAAGGAATAACCTACGTTTATGAAATTGTGTATTGTTTAATTTAAGCTATCAATGCATGAAATTGCATATTTATCTATCTATCTATATTATTATAAAATTATAAATGTTAAACGCTAAATCTTGAACGACAAAAATATACTCGAAATATTGATTAACTTTTATGTCCCTAAAATCTAAATTTTGTTTTTCAAAAAGATAAGGTATTGGATAGAATAGTAATATTAACCTCATGGATCAACTATGTCAAATTTTGGTCAACTGGGCATAAATTTGAAATCGTTTCCAATTCAAATTGACAATTGTTTTCATTTCAATTAACCCAAAAACTTAGAATCGTCCTTTTTCTTTTATAAATCAAAGTTTCATCAGGATTACACAAGGAAAAAAAATAAGAATGTTGTAATAAAAAATTATAAACGTCGTTGGTATTTTATTTTGAGAAGATAAATAAGGAAATTAAGTTATAGAAGCCATAAAAAGTTACGGAAAGCATATATAATAGCCACCAAATGTGTTTTATAATTACTCGGCTACTAAATAGTCAATTCTTTTAATATTATTATTATATAATTCTTTCCGAAGGTTAAGCAAACTTGGTTTTGTAATCCCTACCTTCGTCTCTATCTTATACGGTGTTCGACAACTAAAATCGGACTATTTAGTCATGCATCAAGCTAAGTCAATAAATCTTTAATTACATCTCCTTGATAAGTAATTGGGTAAAAATTATATCGGAAAGTCAACTTTATTTTGAATTTTTATAAATAACCAAATATGCAAATTCTAACTAATATTTATACTTAATGTACTACATGAAAAGGTAAAAATTGCAAATTGTTATAGCATCGTCAAGAACTATGTTTCAAACTGTTGGATATCGTCTTAACTTGCAAAGGTAATATAATTAGTTAAGTACTTTAGATAGTATTTGTTCTTCTAGCATAATAACAAATAGATCATCTTTGCGGGTTAAGAAGAACATCCACTCGTTGGAATTCAAGTTTTATGTTAATGCAATAACTTTGATATTCAAAGCAATTCTTTCCTTTTGTATATAAAATATTTTAGTAACTTTAATTTATTGCTATATCATAAAAATAATTGACTGAAGAGTTGCACGTATATAGATACTAATAGTTATAAATGGAATGACACTTATTTCCTAGCGCTAAAATGTTATTCAATAAATATTTATCTGCACGTGATATGTCACAGTAAATAGAAAATTAAATAAGAAAAAAGAGTTACCTGACTGCGGAGGCGAGATTCAAATAGACAACAATGCTTGTGAGACCTCAGCAAATCGAGGATTTTTGTTAAGCCATCATCAATATTGGATTTTCTTTGAATTTCCTCCATTTTGTTAGATTTATCACCTTCTTCCTTTAACTCTATTCTTTCTTCTGCTTCTAATTGGAACAAAAGGAGGTAATTTTTTCTACATAAAAATGCATAAGTAGAGAAATATTAGTCTTCACTGTGTAAACGTGAATAAAATAAAGAAATTTGAAGGGAAAAAAGGAGGGCAAATGCATTATTTTATGGGACTATAATATTGGTGACAATTAAGGTTGTAGAGACGCTAAAGTTAAGAAGCCATTATGATTTTATAAAATTGGAGCCCAGAATCTATGTGCTCAGACTCTTCATAAATATTGTCGGGTGCCTGTCAGATCCTCCAAAATTAGTGTATTTTTAGAGGATCCGATACGACTGCGACAACAGTTTTGAAGAGTTCGCGTAACATATAGAGCCTAGAATATTTTTTCTAGAGAACACTTTTTGAAAAGAAAATATCATTATTTTAGTAGTAGATTGCACTAAAAGTGAAAGGACATTGAAATGAAAAGTTTATTTATTGGATATACAGAAGTTATAAATAATCTTGCATAAGAGTACCCATCTCGATATATATATATATATATATATATGAAAATTTCCAAAAAACTGATCTGGTACTTTGTTTAGTCATGTGAAAGAAGAACTAAACTAATCCTTAATATTAGCAATTGATCATAAATTAACAAGAACATGAAGACAACAATTCTTCAAGCTTCACACGCACACACACAACTCCAAAAAGAAAAAGAGGAAATTCTTTTTTTTTGGGGGGGTGGGGGGTGGGGGTGGGGGTTGAAATTAAAAGTGCAACTATTTCAAATAATAAAAATAAAAAGATTAATCATACTGAATTGAAGCAGCTCTGAGTTTCACGTCCTCTCTCAAAGCAACTATATAAGTCTTTGTAAGTTTATCTACCATAAACTTTACTATCACACTCTCATCATCTTCTTTATAATCCATTTGATGAATACTCATAAAACGGTCTCGTAAATCTTGATACATAACCTGACATTCTGTAGGTGACAAGTCAAGAATACAACGACGACGATGAAAAACAGCGTCAGAAAACTCAACAGCCACCATTTCCCAATTGTTTAATCCATGGCGTTGCACTGAACATGCTAGCCATAAATCATCTTGAAGTTTCTCCATTTTTTTTAAAGAAAAAAAATGTTTTTTGATTGTGTTTTAGGGAAGTATTTCTTGGTGAAATTTCATGATTAATTTTCTACTTAAAAAGGTGATGATTTCTTGTATTAATGAGTAATGGTTAGATTTTGTGAATCTGATTTTACTCATATATGAATGAATCAAGGCCAGCTAATACAAATGTGAAAAGAAATAAGTGCTTTATTTTTTCTTTGTTTTCTTCTAAGAAATATATAATCCTCTAGATATATACTTTACTGTTCTTTTTTGTAATCTTATTAAATATTTTGTTCTTATTAAATGTGAGAGTGGAGGTTAGATTTTTGTGAATCTAATGAAGAATTTATGTATATAAGACAACTAATTAGTGGGGATGAAACTTCTTTTGACCCTTTTTTTAAAAAATTTAAATGAAATTTTTTTAACTGCACCTATAAATATTAGACAAGATAGGAGAATGTACTTTTGAGTTTCAACACAATCTACAAACACCTACCAAATACAAATTTTGAAATTCTTTTTTACGAGGAAAAATTCTCGAAATTTAAAGGTGCAAGGTTAGATTTTGGTGGATAACTAGCTTTTGTCTATATTAATGTTGTAACTTGTGAGTTGTGACGCACGGAGATTAAATATTTAAAATATTAAAAATTAATTTATGTGCCCAAGGTCTCTCGAACCTTTTCTTCACAAATCAAACAACAACAAAAATCACCCTATCTTTCCCTTTCTTTTCCTTTCACTCCTATCTTCCTCACTTCCTAAACAAAGACTAAAAGATTATCAAACAATTATATACATGTATCTTTATAACAGTCCCTATATAAGAACATTACGATAACGGTTAAGTTCTTTCTCGAACAAAATTTTTATGTTATATTATAATATATATCCTTTATAATAGCACTTCATTATAACACCTAACAAATGTTGGACAAACGAGGCAGTTATAGAGTAAACAAACAAAGTTGTTATAAAGAAGTTTGACTGTATAATTTATTCGTGTCACGACCCAAAATCCAACTAGTCGTGATGGCATCTAACCCAACCCGCTAGGTAAGCCAGTTAACCACTAACCAATTCTAATAACAATAAATAAAGTAATTAAGTAAAGAAATTATCTGAATCTTATACATTCCCCAAGAACTGGTAATACAAATCATGAGCTTCTAAGAATAGAGTTTACAAAGCGGAAATGCAATAAATACATCGTCTGTTTGAAAAGTACATAAACAGAGTTTTATAGATCTAAGGCTACCACGAACAAGAGGCAGCTACAACCGAGACACAAGTACATCTTCAATCCAGCTCACATCGAACACAGCAACATCAACAACCAACATCTAAACGCAAGGTACATAAGTATAGTAAGAGTACAAATGACCTCATGTACTCAATAAGTAACAAACCTAACCTTAGGTTGAAAGTAGTGACGAGCTAACAGAAAGGTTGGGTCCAACACCAATATTCCACAACAGTTCATAATAGCATAGTACAATAACAAAAGAAGAATCTCAGAAATAAAAGGCTCAGTTCGTTCACAGTTCCAGAAAAATAGGCATTTCTTTTCAAGTATCTCAGTGGAAATCCAAATCTTTTACCGAAAAGCAAATATACGAATAAGTTTAAAAACTGTGATTTTTCCCAAAACTTCTTTCAACAAATAATAAGATGTTTCATTCTCAGATAGCATGAGGAAGGTACTTCTCTATGTCTATATGTCAAGATACAGGTAAAATCATAAATGTCCCCAAAACTGGGCAGCAGAAGAAAATGCACCTCTATGCATGTATCTCAAGTATGCATGTCAAATGCAATGCATCTCGATGATGAGCTCATGTACTCACACTCTCAGAGTACTCAATCTCACTGTCTCGCATTCTCTCTCACTATGCTCAACACACTCAAACACTCAGCGTTGTACCATACCCGCTGCGACGTGCAGCCCGATCCCTATTTATAGTCGACTGTGCTCACTGGGGGTGTGCAAACTCCGGAGGGGCTCCTTTCATCCCAAGCGCTATAATCCACACTGACAACTCACGTGTTGTACGGACAACTCACGTGCCATAATATCAATATCTAGAATCGCACGGACAACCCACGTGCTATAATATCAACATCCTCACAAACAGGCCCCCGGCCTCACTAAGTCATCAATCTCTCCAGTTTCACTCATGGGCTCACAATGTCATGAAACTAGCCCGACCACAATGATATGATGTATCAATAAATAACTGAGACTGAGATATGATATAAATGTATGATTATGATTGAGTACGAAATATCAATGAAATCAGTGAGATGACAGTAAGAAACGAACACTATGGGTCCAAACAATATTACTATAATGCCTAAACATTATATCTAGCATGATTGACAACTTAACTACTTTATCACATGATGAAAATACGGATATCAACAAAGTAGAACTACTATATTGTGCCATGGAAACAATAGAGTCCCAATTCACATGGTGCACGCCCACACGCCATTCACCTAAAATGTGTGTCACCTCAATACCAATCACATAATACGTATTTCGGGGTTTCATACCCTCATCACTAAGATTAGAAGAGTTACTTACCTCGAACAAGCCAATTCCAACACCGAGCAAGCCAAGCGATGCTCCAAATGCCATCCCGCGTGTTCCGACCTCCGAACAGATCGAAACTAACCAAAAACAACTCAAATACATAAACAATGCTAAAGGAACCAATCCCGATCGAAAAAGATCAAATCTTGAATCCAAAGCCCAAAATCGGCCAAAAGCCCAACCCGGGCCCGTACCTCGGAACCCAACAAAATTTATAGACCCGATAACTCATTCAATTATGAGTCCAACCATACTAGTTTCACTCAACTCCGATTCCAATTTGATGTTCAAAACTCAAAAATTAATATTATGAAACTTTAGGCCAAAACCTCCAAATTTTTCTTTAAAATTCATAATCCAATTAAGCAAAAACGAAGGTAGATTCATGAAATATAACCAAAACCGAGTAGAGAACACTTACCCCAATCCTTGTGATGAAAATTACACCGACAATCGCCTCCATCCGAGCTTGAAAATGTAAAAATGAAGCCAAAATCGCGAACCCTTGTATATAACATTTTGCCCAGCACTTTCGCATTTGCGGACAATTCGTCGCACCTGCGACCACCGCTTTTGTGGAAACACTTCGCACCTGCGCTGCCCGACTTCCTCACTATTTTCGCTTCTACGACTCCCTGCCCGCATCTGCACAATCGCAGGTGCTAAAATCTCATCGCACCTGCGACCTCTGCTGGCACCCTCCAACTTTGCACCTGCGCTCGAGTTGCCGCACCTGCGACATCGTATATGCGCCCAAATCTCCGCTTCTGCGGTCTTCCTCATTCAGCTCTCATCTCGCATCTGCAACGCCTTTGTCGCTTCTACGGCCATCGCACCTACGCAAACCAACTGCATGTGCGATCATACCAGAACCAGCAGCCTTCACCTTTGCACATGAAGTGAAAATGATCTGAACCTCGTCCAAAACTCATCCGGGCCATTCGGAACCCCGTCCGAATATACTAACAAGTCCAATAATATAACACGGACCTACTCGAGGCCTCAAATCATGCATAACAACATTGAAACGACGAATCACACCTCAAATCGAAATCTATGAACTTTGGAACTTTAACTTCCACAGCCAATGCTGAAACCTATCGAATTACGTCTGATTGACCTCAAATTCTGCATACGCGTCATATTTCACATTACGGACCTATTCAAATTTTCAGAATCGGATTCCGACCCCGATATCAAATAGTCAAACCCCGGTCAATCTTCCCAAAAATTCAACTTTCGTCATTTCAAGTCAAATTCCACTATAGACCTTTGAATCACAATTCTCACGCACTCCTAAGTCCAAAATCACCCAATAGAGCTAACAGACCCATCAAA
Source organism: Nicotiana otophora (assembly GCA_000715115.1). NCBI lineage: Eukaryota > Viridiplantae > Streptophyta > Magnoliopsida > Solanales > Solanaceae > Nicotiana > Nicotiana otophora. Next base: position 98,478 of record AWOL01S0003587.1, read on the forward strand.
ACTCTGTTTTGGGTTTAAATTCACAAAAGTCAAACTTGGTCAACTCTCCCAATTTAAAGCTTCGACAATGAAATCCATTCTTCTAATTCGATTCTGAATAACCTAAAAATCAAAACCGGCGATTCACATAAGTCATAATGCATCATACGGAGCTACTCATGCCCGTAAACTACCGAGCGAAGTGCAAATGCTCAAAACGACTGGTTGGGTCGTTACATTCTCCCTCACTTAAACATACATTCGTCCTTGAACATGCCAGGAGTTGTTTCCAAGCCACCACATCACTATTCCATCTTACCACACACGTACCCAGGGGTGACCCCACGTCACCCTATCCCAGATAGGCATGATAACACCACATAACTGAAATTTCTTAATTCAACATAGCCCGCAAGCCTTAGAATCCAATTTTCAACATCCGGAATTTCTTATAAGATCTGAAGCCCGCAACCTACACGCTGTATAAGTCTGAACAAGCTATACCAAAAACCGTAACCATAACTCAAATACTCAAAACTCAAATACCATATAGCTCAAATGCTCGAGGCAATGATTTCTAATCACAGCAGCTGCTCAAAACAATCCAATGCCGGTAATAAACCTCATATCAAACAAGACTTCATTCAAAAACCTTCGTATACTGCCAATGATGAAAGAAACATACATAACTCATAACCATTCATGAGATCAACAAGTAATGGTACTCTGTCTCCTTTGACAAGAACTATAGCAAATTTCTAAACTGACTTTCGATATTATCCTTCCAACCATCCTGTAATCAATTCCGATAGTATCCCTTCTAGGTCTGACAACTTCATCTTATCAAATACCAGCTACTCTACTGACTTCCCTTACCAATACTATCTAAAGCCACAACTCGTGCAAGCCGTGCACCAATAAGCAATATTCCAAATGTACTCAATCATGGAAAAACGACTCAGACAAGAGAACCGTCCCGCAAGCTCGACGGTTACCACCCCAACGCAATTCTAAGAGCCCATCACACACCGTAGAACTATAACACACGAATCTAACACAAGGGATCATATCTCAACATAACTCCGTTGTAATGCGTGACCCCATCCAAACACTGATCCATATGAAATACCTTAGTCACCGCACTCAAAATCAATAACCACGCACAATCCAACATCAAGTACTCAAAGTGCATTAGCATAACCATGGAGAAGCAAATGACACAATGCCACACAAACCCGAAAGAACATAACCAATGTGCAATCAATCATGCATCACCCAAATACCCATCTCGCGCAAATTCCGCCATAAGGCCCCAATAAAACTGCACCGGTGTACTTATAACAACGAATCACAACTCCTCGTAGCATAGAAGAGTAACTCATAGATCATTTCAGGACACGAATAAGCTCAGCAACAACCGAATGACACATCCCTCAACAATAGCATTATGGAGCCAACCAATCCAACTCGGTGTAGAATACACATCCTAATTGGGATTACCAATTGACCCCCAAATTAACTCCGGGAACTCACAAATAGATGAATAAACCTCTAAAAGCCTACAATTGACTCAATCATAACACATACTATCATCTGGCTAGCTTCGGCTACAACTTCACAGTCCACAACCATGAAACAGTCTGTGAGACCCCAGGTTCACAACTGATGCCGAAACCTATTGAATTACGTCTGATTGACCTCAAATTTTGCACACACGTCACATTTCACATTACGGACCTACTCTAATTTCCAGAATAGGATTCCGATCCCAATATCAAAAAGTCAACCCCCTGGTCAAACTTCCCAAAAATTCAACTTACGCCATTTCAAGCCAAATTCCACTACGGATCTCCGAATCACAATCCGGACGCGCACCTAAGTCTAAAATCACCCAACAGAGCTAACAGAACCATCAAAACTCTGTTCCGGGTTTAAATTCACAAAAAGTCAAACTTGGTCAACTTTCTCAATTTAAAGTTTCGACAATGAAATCCATTCTTCTAATTCGATTAACCTGAAAATCTAAATCGACGATTCACATAAGTGATAATGCATCATACGGAGTTACTCATGCCCGTAAACTACCGAGCGAAGGGCAAATGCTCAAAACAACCGGTTGGGTCGTTACAATTCGCCACATGTATAAACTTTCAAGGTCTAAGTTTCACTTTGTCAAACCAAAGTGCTAAACTTAACCTTTCATAAGTGAGCAATCTTAGAAAAGTAGCAAATTTCCATTTCTTCATTTTCACCCCCAAACTAAACATCCAATACCTGTCCCCAGATTCTTCCCATTCTCCCAAGGCATCAAAAAATGTCTGCAAATCCAACCATAGATTCTTGTACAGTTGAAACCAGTGATGGGATCAAACTCCATACCACAATCTTCAAACCAAACCAATATGAAGATGAAGATGAAGAAGAAGAAGAAGAAGAAGAAGAAGAAGAAGAAGAAAACTCATGGGGTGTGATTCTGGTGCACCCATATTCAATATTAGGGGGTAGTCAAGGTTTATTAAGAGGAATAGCAAATGGGTTGTCAAGAAAAGGGTTTAAAGCTGTGACCTTTGATATGAGAGGTGTGGGGAGATCAACTGGGAAACCTTCTATTTTTGGTTTTAAGGAAATTAAGGATGTGGTTGCTGTTTGTAAATGGTCACTTGAAAATCTGTCTGTGAATAAGATTTTGTTGGTGGGTTCTTCTGCAGGTATTCTTTTCTTGCACTTTTGAAGTTTGGAGTTTTTTAGAGTTATTGTTTTGTGTTGACAGTATACAGAGTTTTTACTTAAGTTAGACATATAATGATAATCTGAACATAGAGTTATAACTTGCTATAGATGGTTCTTTGGAGTTATGGGGTTTGCCTCTAAATTGACCTGTTTGATTAATATGTTTGATGTTTTTCATTGTGATATTTGTATTGTTCCAAGTAAAGAGTGCAATAGGGCTAGTTCACTTTTTTTTAGATGCATTTCCTAATATTTTTAATAGAATTACTGAACTTTTTCTAGTAGACTTAATTGTTATCTGAATTCTCCAGTTTAGTGTAGTAGCATAAAAACAGCTAGATGTATTGAATTTTTTGGTTACAAGGATATATTAGGTGATTACTCTAAGTTGGGTGCATATATGTTAGTTCTTGAGTTGCATTTGATAGGAAACTGCTTCATGGTTTCAGTAGTGGGGATAAATTTTCATCCTTTTCCTAGTGGCCTAAAGATTAAAGATATTCTAGCCTTGAGTTTGTCGATGTTATTTGCCTATAAAGGGAGAGCTTTCTTCATTTCAACATGTATGTTGCTTGCTGCCGATGGATTCCCTAGAGAGCTTTTTCTGAGGTTCTATGTTTTTCTGCCTTTTCGCTGGAAACTTATTCTCCACGTTCCCTTTCTAGCAAAAAAGCGGCACATGGCATTAATAGAAAAGCTACAAACAAAAATTCTTACAAATAATGCAGCCGTAGCAAAGCAGCCAACGGCATTAATAACTAAAATGAAGGAGCTAATAGAAGATATTAATGGTTTAATTGGTGTCAACGACATAATAGTAATAACTAAAATGATGAATCTGATCAAGATATTAATGGTTTAAATTGGTATGGACCTCAAATATTAAGACCTTAATTTGCATGGATAAAGAGGAGACAAAAAAAAAAAGAATGTCACTGGAGGCCAGAAAAAGACAAGACACTTTGTGCATTTTATATTTCCTGGTTCTAGTTGATTCATGCTGCATTGCCCGGAAAGTGGTTTCTGCTAAGGAAATGCCATTGCTTTGCATATGAAAGATGATTTCTGTTTACCAATGTTGCCTGCTCTGCTGTTCATGTGTTAAAAAGATATTTTCTGAATAATTTTTGATAGTTCAGAAATATTTGCTTATGTTTTGGCAGTGTTATGAAATTCTGTAGAGAAGCCAAGCGCCTGACATTCCTTAAAGAAGTGTTGGCTGCGAAGGTTTATAAGCCTGGTACAGGATAAGACTTCATCACCAACGTTTGTGCTGCAATCCATTAGAAAATCATGCAGTTCTAAAGGGCTTAAGTTTTAAGTAAAGGATTATTTTTGGCGTTCCTGATGTATAGAAATGCATGTGATGTTGTTCAGTGACGGAGTCAGAATTTCCACCCAGGGGTGTCAAAATATAAAAAATTAGATATACACTGAAAAGTCAAAGGGAACCAGCGTATAGTAAAACAAAAAAAGTTATCTAGCAATATGGTGTAATTTTCCGGTGAAGAGGTGTTGATTGACACCCTTGGGTTGAATATGGCTCCGCCACTGATGTTGTTAAAATACTTCACGTAGTTCTACTATGGCCATAGTTAAACTTACAGGGCAAAGTACTTGTTTCCTTCCAACTTTAATTGTTGTCCCAGGGTCTTACACCATATTAGTGGCTGAAAATCTTGATTACTTAAGCAGGATTCTGGTTAAGCTAAAAGCAAGTACATTTATGTTATTTCTCCCTAAATAATTTCCTATTCTAATTTGTTCACAAGAAGGTTGAGAGCTCCATGCCATTATCAAAGAAAAAGGTTGAGAGCTCCATGCCATTATCAAAGAAAAAGGTTGAGAGCTCCATGCTGCAGATACGTAGTGTCTTTGACATCTATGCTTTACTGATTACTGCTGCTCAAGTTCCATAATTGTTTTCTGTTGCTGCCACTATTATCGCCGTAGATGTTGGATGTTTTACACTCCCCCCCCCCGTGGCCATGAAGTATACCTCAAACATTTTAAGTTAAAATTAAGGAGGTGCCATAAGTGGAAAAGTACACTATTAATCATGTTGTTTTTTGCGGAAAGAAATGTTACCATAAAACAATCAAATTGATGAATTATGGGATTGAGCTTCAAACTAGTTTCACTGTTACTTTATCTCTGATTCTGTATGCAGCATCATTACTCAACCGAACTGAAGTAATTCTCAAGTATGTTATGAGTCCAAAAGCAAGTGTCTGAACAAGTTGAGTCATAACATTCCCCACGTGGTAAATTCAATTATGCCAATGAATTATTTATAGAAAGTTGTTCCTTTTAACTACTTGTCTGCTCCATGCCTCCAGAAATGCATGCAATAGAAGTAATTATTATGTCAGAAATTAGTTAGTTGTTTTTCCCTATTTCCTTTTGGTGTTGATGGATTTCCTTTTTTTTTTTTTTTTTTTTTTTTTTT
>AWOL01S0003590.1:8669-31382 GCA_000715115.1 Nicotiana otophora
ATACGCACCACCACCTGATCAGCTGGTATACGTTGATGATTTGCCCACAGTGGCTGAAATAATATGATGGGATGCCCTCAAAGGCTTGATGATACTATGAACGCATATACATATGCATGGTATGACATTTATACGCATATACATGACATTATAAAAATGAAATAACTCATAGAGCTATGCACACGTATATGTCGAGTCTTTTACTCCATGTTTCTCTCATTTCTATTATTTACTGATTTTCATTCCTTACATACTTGGTACATTATTTGTACTGACGTCCCTTTTTCCTGGGGACGTTGTGTTTCATGCTCGCAGGTCTCGATAGACAGGTCGAGAGTCCTCCAAGTAGGCGATCAGCTCAACAGAAAATATTGGTGCACTAAATGTACTTTTATAGGCTTGTAGACATATGTCGTGTACGTGAAAGAATGTACGGCCTTGTCGGCCTGTGTTTTGAGTTTATAAACGATGATGTTGGCCTATTAAGCCCGTATGTCACATGAATATGATGATGTAATAAGAAAGATATGTAACTTGGTATTCGGTTGCGTAAGGTACCGGGTGCCCGTCGCGGCCCATCGGTTTGGGTCGTGACACCAAGTCACTTCATTTCCTCCAATTCTATCCTCAACACTTATTATTGAGTTAAAGTCCCCTAAAACCAACCAAGGCTTCCTGCCACGGGCGGATCTAGTGTTATGGATACGGGTTCAATTGAACCCATAACTTTCAACAAAACCCGAGAATATACTGTGCAAAATTACTGAAATATGATCATATATTAGTGTTTGAACCCATAGACTAAATGAGGCTATGGGTTCAGTGGTAAAACTGATGGGCGAAGTTCCACTTATTGTGAGAAGACTTGAGTTCGAATCTCTGTGTACGCAACTTTTATTGCAATTTTATTTAAGTTACTGTTTTGACTTCTTTGTTACTTATGGGCTTTTTTTGCCCCTTCCCATTTAAAGAGGTCCGTTTCTTATACTTAAAAGATGAGGACCACCTAATTAATTTTATTTTTTAATGTGTACTTCATTAACTTGTGGGGCTTTTTAATAATTATAAAAAAGTTGGTCTTCACAAAACTTTAAGAGATCAAAACCTTTCACTTTTCAGAAGGTTCATCGGTTCCCAAATTTTTAAAGCCAGGGTTTCAAAAGAATCAAAGCAAAGGCTCTTCATGAGTTCTTCTTGGACATAAACTGCAATCAATCCTCTTCTTTAGTTTTGCTGGTATGCCTCTATTGCTATTTGTCAATAATAATTATTAATTATAAGTTACAAGATTTGCCACTGCTGTTCTTGGTTCTTGCATTTTGGTTCCATATAAGAAACGCACTATCAGAACAAAACTTCACCCAAAAGGGTGTGTTTTGATCTTGTCTTTTTTTTTTCACAAAGCAGTTCAACTTATTTTTATAGAAAATAGTCAGAGAGACAAGGAATAGAGAGATAATACGATTGCTTGTATTGATGGGTTTTGTCTTGATTCGACTTGTCTCCTAAGAAAATACTGCTCTATGTAATACAGAAAGGGTGTGAAGTGTGAACCTTCCATTGGGAAGTTTAAGATATAATAATTTAAATAATAATTAAACTTTAAGTAAATTAATGAATTTAAATTTCTGTAAAATATAAAATTTGTGTACTAATTGATGTAACTATCAAGGGGCGGATCTATAGGCATGTGAATTCATTTGAGTTTTAAGGATAAATTTAATTTTTTATATCAACTTAATTACTAGTCAATCCTTTCCTAAACTAATCTTACTTTTAGGCCTAGGGAATAACTCCATTCTTGTTGTGCTGAAGAAATTAGATATTGTATCATATTAAATCCAACTCCATAAGTACTTAAGTTGTTAAAATATTGATTTGGTTGGATTAAGTTTCAATTACACCTTGAAGTGTAATTTATTTTTTATGATTTTTGGGATCTTTTTAGTGAGGGTGGATATGATCACGAAATTTTTCAAGGCTATTCCAACTCCTCAAAGTTCTGGTTCTGGTTCTAGTTCTCCTACACTGAGTTCTTCTCCATTTCCAATTATTCATGACAATATCAATCCTTCGGCGGTATCAAACAAAGAGAAAATGTTGAATTTGAATTTTGAACCTGATCCCGCAGAAAGAAAGCAAATTTCAGAGTATCCTCCGAATTTACGTGACCGAGTGAGAAGATATTATATTCAACAAGGACCTTGTCAACCTCATAATTGTAGTTTTCCAAAAAGAGATTTTGGTGGATTTATGCGTCAATTTAATCTTGAATGGTTTAACACTTCATACTCTGGATGGTTAGAATATAGTGTTAAAGTTGATACAGCATTTTGCTTATGTTGTTACTTGTTTAAAAATGAGCATAGAGGACATGGAAAAGTTGGGGATTCTTTCACAAAGAATGGTTTTAGAGCTTAGAATAAAGCTACAGAAAGGCTTAACGCATATATTGGAGAGGTGAATAGTCTTCACAATAGATGTTTTATGATGATGAGAGATTTAATTAATCAAGAGCAATCAATTTTAACCTCTTTTGACAAGCAACCTGAAAAAATTAAAAGTGATTATCGAGTTCGGTTGAATGCTTCGATTGATGTGGCAAAATTTCTTTTAAAACAAGGAATGTCTTTCCGGGGCCACGATGAAGGTGAAACTTCTACTAAAAGAGAAAACTTTATAGAACTCTTACAATGGTATGCAGATAGGGATGATGAAGTGAAAAAAGTTGTGCTATAAAGTGCTCCACAAACTAACATGATGATTGCTCCAAATATCCAAAAAGAGATCGTGAATGCTTGTGCGAAAGAAATAATTAAAGCAATAGTTGAAGATTTAAATGGAGATTATTTTGGAATTTGGTTGATGAATCTAAGGACGTCTCTCATAAGAAACAAATGGCTCTTGTTCTGCGGTATGTCAACAAAGAGGGAAAACTTATTGAGCGATCCCTTAGTATTGCTCATGTTAAAAAATAACTTCATCGTCATTACAAAAAGCAATCTATGATTTGCTTTTAGAGCACTCATTGAGTCCATCTCAAATACGGGGACAAGGTTATGATGGGGCAAGTAACATGCAAGGAGAAATCAATAGTATTAAAACTTTAATTCTGAAAGATAATCCTTCGGCATATTGTATACATTGTTTTGCCCATCAATTGTAATTGACTCTTGTAGCCGTTGCAAAAAAATATTATGATGTAGATTAATTTTTTGATATTGTTGCTAATGTCTTGAATATTGTTGGAAGTTCTTTTAAGCGTAGGAATATGCTACGAGAGGATCAAGCAAAAAAACTAGAGGAGCTACAAGTGCTTGGTGAAGTTCATACAGGAAGTGGACTAAATCAAGAACTTGGACTCCAAAGGCAGGTGATATCCGATGGAGTTCTCATTTTAAGACAGTGCGTAACTTTATTGCATTATTCTCGTCAATCATTAATGTACTTGAGTTTCTTGCAAGTGAGGGTGCAAATTATCTTGAGAGATCAGTGGCAAAAAGTCTAGTGAATAACATAAGATATTTTGAGCTTGTGCATATGATACATTTGATGTTAAAATTATTAGCAATCACAAATAATTTGAATATAGCTTTGCAAAGAAAAGATCAGGATATTGTAAATACTATGAAGCTTGTTGGTTTCGCCAAGAGGCAATTGCAAGTGATGAGAGAATCTAAATGGGAATCATTGATAGATGACGCCTCTTCATTTTGTTCCAAGCATAATATTGTGATCCCTGAAATGGATAAGAACTATCATCTTGAAAAGTCAAAGCGTAGGAGTTCAAGTGTTACATATTCTCATCATTTGCGTGTCGAAGTTTTTAATACTGTTATTTATTTGCAACTTTCGGAGCTTAACAGTCGTTTTGATGCGGTGAATAGTAATATACTTCTTGGTATGGCTAGTTTGAGTCCGGATAATTCTTTTGCAAATTATGATAAAGACAGAATTATGAAACTCGCTACACTTTATCCTCATGAGTTTAGTGGTTCAGAGCTTGAAGATCTAAGTTACGAGCTTGACAACTATATTCTCTTTGTGAAAGAAGACAATGATTTCTCTAACTTGAAAGGACTTGGAGATCTTTCAGAAACATTAGTTAAAACAAATTTGTACAAGACTTGGAGACTTGTGTTTTTGCTTATGAAGTTAAGTCTGATATTGCCTGTCGCTACTGCAACAGTAGAAAGAGCTTTTTCTTCAATGAAGTACATCAAAAATGACTTGCGTAGCAGAATTGGTGATGAATTTTTGAATGACTGTTTAGTTTGTTATATAGAAGATGAAGTATTTGAAAGTGTACCTAATGATGCGATTATTGATCGTTTTCAAAACATGACAACCCGTCGGGTACAATTGTAATGGTGATATTTATTGAATATATATTATTTTAGATGGTTCGGTACTTGTTACATATATATTAAATATCATTGTTCGTATTTTATTCGGTTATTATTGTATAGTACCTTGAGGTATATCCTAGAGTCTAAATCTTGAACCCATAAAGTTAAATTTCTGGATCCGCCTCTGCTTCCTGCATGTCCTGCTAGGAATGACTAGGTCCTCCCACAAACTTCTTCTCTCCTCTTTTGTATTAAAAGCATATACAAATGTCATCTCAAAGGATAACTGGAGTGGGATACTCAACACTTCACAAGTAATCAACTGAGCTGATTTGTATGTCAAAACAATCTGGTAGTAATCTGGCCTCAAAGTGACCAAGATTCTCCCATTATAGTGACAGTCCAATTAATAATATGCTTCCATCCTGTGAACAATTTATCTGCTATTAACTCCATCTTTTCCTTTTTTATTTTAGTTTATAGCATGCCTATCAAGCTTACCTTTTCATCATTGCAAAGGAGTTTCACCTCCTTTTGCTTATTAGGGACATTTAGACCCATAATATTCTAACTTAGTAAGCTAACCATTCCCACTATGAGGAATAGTTAGTCCACCCATCTTACCACCTACTATCCCTTCCTTCATCTGATATAATGTTTCCCGTTTGTGCAAAATCTGGAATGGATTGGATTTTTCCAGCTGCTCATTTTGCGTTGGAACATTTTTGCCAAACTGATGCGAAGTTTTCCACCCTGATGCCTCCCCCCCTTTCCTTTGTTGTATTCTGATCTATGGCTTCATACTGCTATGATCTGCCTAATGTAGCACTAGGCAAGGTTTCCTTTATTACTCTGAAAGCCTAATGATCCTCCTGCCTTTTTTCATTTTCCACTTGAACTTGTTTTTCCTTCTGTTTACCATTTGGCTTGACATTATTCTGTTGATCAGTCGTTGGTACCTTCTTTGTAATCTACATACTGCCTCATCATGCCCATATTTCACACAATGAGCACATAAAGTTGGTTTTCAATCATAGCTGATCCTATGCTCTATTATTCTGCCCTTTTCATTCCTAAACTTCACCACATCATGTAGTTTAGCATCTATTTTCACTTTCACTAATAATCGAGCAAAGTTCAGCCCATTTTCTTTCTCTGTATTTTGGTATACCATTAATGGTTTACCCACCAAACTTCCTATCTCACTCAGTCCCCTTGGACTTCAGTACTTGAAATCCAATCCTAGCAATTTGATCTATATTGGTACTGTTAGTAGTTCCTCACGGGTGAACTCTAGCTCAGGTGTCCAAGCCTTAACAATAAAGGGTTTATTATCAAAATGGTAGATGCCCCTTCGATAACCTCGTGCTTACCCATTATTGTGTCAAATAGTACCACAATTACTCCATTTTTCAACATTGCAATCCCGTCAATACCTAGTTTACCCTATAGCCTTCGGATGTAGGGTGAGGCCCCAGGACATAGCAAATAACTGCGTTCCCCTAATATTCTATTTCTGTACTTATATCATCTAGTTCAATTTCGCCAAAAGTTGACTCACCGTGAGATTTAGGCTGCACATACTCCAATTTGTAACCAACATTCGAAATTTTTGTAATATCGAAGTTGTCCCATACTGAGCTCTTCATCCCCTGCAATCCTGGCGCCTCTTCTACTTCATCAGCCCATGATTTCCTTCCATTGTTCACATGCACAGATTGATCGCTGCTCATAGAGGCTTGTATCTCATTCCACAGTTGAATTACTTTGATTTGCTCGAGATTCTCATTCTTTTTACTTTTTGGTACTGTTCCACTGAAATTAGGGCTCAATTGCATTTCACTGGAAGTTTCTTCTCTAACTACTTTGTCCTTGGTTCTTCGTTGAGTATTGCTTGAAGAGACAGCTGATTCTCTCGCCATTATAGGTTTCTGAGATGGAATAGGAGGTCTCTTACCCATGGTAGGCGCAGGTTAAGCTAACTTAACACACCGATACTTTAGAATCATATTTTAAATAATTTGCATGTAGGTTTGATGGAAATGGTTTGCTTTCATTTCCTTTCTTTTAGGTCAAAATGACTTGGTCAAAACTCTTTTACGAGCCACTGCTAACGCAAATATGAAAAAGAAAGCCAACGAATAAAGAATAAGTACATCCAGGCAACCCTTATTGCGAATCCCCTTATTGCATGCATTTTTCTCTTATCTTCCTACGGAAAACCAACAAGTATGTTGAAACTGAACTCGGGTTCGGGCTATATACGCCCAGCGCACGATAGCATTTGGCCCCGTATGTTCTGGGTCCTTCCTCCAGCTCTCGTCTTTCTATATCATTCAGCGTCGCCCATTCACGACGAAGCCGGATCGTTACCCTCAATCCCGTTGTGGCCGTTTTGCCAGATCCAGAATCGTTTCGTTTTTGCTTCGCATTCACGCCCCTTTCGGTAATTTTCGTCGGATTTGAGTCGATCTGCTTGGGTTTTCAGGTATAGCGGATCTATTTACGCAATACATTACTAAATTTTTACCATTTTTTCTTTGAGTTTTCATTGAATAACTGCTTTATTTCGGTATTCCAGATCGATTCAGGTAATATTTTTTCAATTTTTGTGAATTTGTAGGCTATTTGGATATTAATTAGTGGCAATTAGGGTTTCCTATTCTAGATTAAAAATTAGTTTTTTTAATTACCATTTAAGGTCCTTCAGGCTCCAGTGGATCAAGAGTCAAGAAATTGGAAGCATTTACGTGTTCGATTTCCAATAAATCTTAATTATTAGTAAATAGAACTGGTGTGGTTCGGTTGCAATCAATTTTTATTTTTCTAAAAGTAATTTGTTGAGTATGGACTCAGAAACTCTAAAAATTTGGGTGTCACGAATAATTCACTTACTCTATTGCGGAGAAGGAGAAGAAGAAGAGAAACAGTGAAGGTTTTGAAATGTTCAAATTCTCTATCAATTCAATTTTTATATTTAATAAGGTCTGATTCGTTTCAATATCTGATCTTTGACAGATGTTGATTGTTTTTGTCTTCCGCTGATTAACTTAATTTGGTGTGCACCAGTTTGGTGGAATTTTTCTTTTTAATGTGTTATGGTGGAAAAAGTTATAGGTTTTCCAATGTGTGCCTATCAGCCTGTCACTGTGGTCATAACTTCATCTCCTTCTCTGATCAGGGATCTGCTTTTTGGTCTTCTCATGAGTTATTGAGAATTTGTTTGGCTGATCCAGAACAACTATGCACGGATATGAAAGAGACGTAAGCTATTACTATATCTTTTTTAAATCCTTGCTTTTGCTTTGAAATTTTCATCTTCTGCTTTGGTATGACAGCTTTATTGTGTTCATTCAGGAGTTTGAGGAGTATGAAGATTTGGATGAATATGAGGAGGAAGGTGAAGAGCAAGAAGAGGACAAGGAGGGCGAAGAGGAATATGAGGAGGAAGAGCCTCAGCAGCCTCCACAAGAGTTGTTGGAGTACCTGGAGCTGAGACAACGGCTGAAAGAAGATATCAGGAAACAGAGGATGAAGGAATTAGGTTCTGTCAATGGCCGTTCAACTGAAATTAAGAAGGCTTTGCCGAGGGACAAGTGAGTGCCATTAGTGTGTTTCAGATTTTGGACACCCTTGTTTGTTTGTTTGTCAATATGCTACTTTGTGCTGGATTTTGAATTTATCAATTCTGTGTAATGAATGTACTCTCACTTAGTCTGTTGCATATTTCTAAATATTAGCTGTGTTCTGTCTCATGCATGGAATTGTGCTTTTCAAAACCACATATATCAAATACATTTTCAAAAAAAACCACATATGTCAAATACATTTTCAAAAAAACCGCATATGTCAAATGGATCTTTTGGGTGTCTATTTATGCATATTCTTTGGAATATATGCCTTGTCCTCCCGCCACTCTAGTTTCAGTTGAAATTGTTCACCACTGAAGATTGATAAATATGATTTTTTCCCCAAATTCTGATTTCTACATTCTAAAAAATACTATAATTCTAATATTTTCTGTGTTTTTAATCTTCAAGGCGTAGTTGCACGAAATGTATCTCTTACCCTTTATAAAGATTTATTGGTGTATACATCTAGAATAAAGTTAATTGATTTCAGTTTTGAAGCTTATGCTGTTGGTCTTACTTCCTGTTTCTTTCTCGGCACTTTCAGTTATGGTTCCTTCTTTGGACCTTCTCAGCCTGTGATCGCTCAAAGAGTAATCCAAGAAAGCAAGTCGCTATTGGAGAATCCAAATTTGCCAGCAAAAGTCCTGAAATCAAACCATGCTGTATGTATCAATTTTAATTCATATGAAGATGCCTGTGCCTCAGTGTAGTTTTGTAATTCTACGATTAATGAAGGTTTGCAAATCATAATCACCTTATAAGTCCTCTCTAGTAGTGTACAACAGCTTTAGCTTCCACTTCCACAATCCACACTATGAAAAATTAGTAATATCACATGACATGCCATTATTGCATGGTTAATTATTCTCATCTTCACTGGAGCCAATGGGCATTGAATGGCATATATACCTTTCCATTGATGTCAAGGCCTACATTATATCTGTTACAAAGCGTTTTCTGTTCTTGTAGAACGATAGGAGCTCTGCATCAAAACCCGCAGTATCAAAATCTGGTATTAGCAGCCATGCACCAAAGGTCACTAATGGGGTACTGAATTATTAGTGGAAATTAATGTACTCCTCTTAATTGTGTTTTACTACTGATGATGTACTCTCTGTATTTTCTGATGCTTCTTTTAAACAATTTTTTGCCATATCAATTTCTGCAGTTGAAAACAAAGGTCCAGATGTTAAAAAATACAAGAGATTACTCATTTCTATTATCTGATGATGCTGAACTTCCTGCTCCATCAAAAGGTTCTGTACCTCATAAAGACTCTGCCCTTTATTCTGGTGCGCTTCCTATCATAGCTAATCTGGCTGTTTATTTAGTGGTTCAGGGCGTACGCCGTACTGTATGTATTGTGAAAACTTATTCAGGTTTTTGGGTGATATTGAAGATGCACAATTATCTTTACCACCAAGCAGCAAGCAATCTTTAAGCAATACGCGGAGAAAGCTGCTCAATGATCGTGAAGTACGGAAACCTATACCAGGAAGCAGCCAAATGCAATCGAAACTGTTGACTCAGAAATCAGTTTCTGTTAGTAAACAATCTCAACTAGCATTAGATTTGAGGAAACAGCTTAGTAGCAGTAAAGGGAGTGGGCCTGATCGGCCTTTGGGGCCAAAAGTGGTGCCTCCCAAAGTTATAGGGGTTCCAAATGGCAAGAGGGTTTTGACACCAGGCGTCAAGAGCACTGTGCCTGCTTTGCATAAGCCAACCCCTTCAAAGTTGCAACCTTCTATTCCAAGGCAGTCCTTAGTACAGAAAAAGGAACTGCTACAATCTGGAAAGTCAGAGGGGATATCAAATCAAGCTGTGCCTTCATCCAAATCTAAGCGGATGATGCAGAAACAGGCAGTGCCGTCATCCAAATCTCAGGTCTTACCTATGTTTTTTTTTTTTAATGTTATCCATTTTATCTTTTCCTTGGGTTACAGAGAATGCAGGCCTGCTTTCCCTCCGTTTTGGTTTGGGTTGGGGGGTTTGCCAGTAGTAGTGGTGATGGAGACCTGCTGATCCAAATTTGTGATTTTAACAGATAAAGCAAATGCCTCCGAAAACTGCAACCCATTCTTTGGAAGATAGGCGCCCAGCAAGAAAACCAGTGAGACATGATGAAGAAGGTGATGGAGCAAAAGCTATTAGTATGATTAGGAGGATGTTTGGGTACTTATCATTCCTTCCTTACAAGTTTCTTTTAGTTGATTTTTTATCCTTTTGGGAAGGTTGGTTTGCAATTTTTTTTTTTTG
Source organism: Nicotiana otophora (assembly GCA_000715115.1). Taxonomy (NCBI): domain Eukaryota; kingdom Viridiplantae; phylum Streptophyta; class Magnoliopsida; order Solanales; family Solanaceae; genus Nicotiana; species Nicotiana otophora. The sequence continues at coordinate 18,907 of AWOL01S0003590.1, forward strand.
AAGCTCTAGCTTTTGTTTTACTGACATTGCTGGTTGCTTTAGAGTTGAGGGTTCGTGAGACCAGAAACTTTATAGTCTTGAAGGACTTTTTTGTACAAGTGGATAAACTTCCTAGTGGAAACTGATCAGGTGAAATATTCACGTTCTCTGATCAGATTATCTTGCGGTTGAGGACACATACAAAAAAGTTGATTCAGATAAAACTTGTTTGATTGGTTCTTTATTTGATGTAGTTAAATTAAGATCACAATAAACTGCAAAATGTTGCTTGCTTTGATAATGCCTAATGTTGAATTTCATCTCGTTTTGTTGGCTTGAGAAAGTATGTCTTTTTTTGCAGGTATAATCCCAACAGGTATCAAGATGATGATGATACTAGTGATATGGAGGCTAATTTTGATGACATACTGAGGGAAGAAAAGCGAAGGTTGGTGAAATTGTCTCATATTTCTATACTTACTTTCAACATTTGTTAGTTCATGCTGAGCGCCTAGTTCACTTGATCTGCTAGTGTAAGCAATCCCACTCCCTCTGCTACTCCCATCTTCCCTTCAAGGGAATAACATGCACTTAATTCATTGGCTAGAAGTTCAAATTTAAGGCTTTCCTAGTTAGGCATTTCTTTTTTGTCTTTCTTTTTTATCTTATTTTTCATTTCATATATAGAGGGTCTAACATGCAGGGCATGCCCTCATCACCTAGTTTTTGACTACATGGGTGAAGTTGAGTGGAATACTGTTCTTTTTGCATATCCATTTGTTTTACTGTGATGCAAAGACATAAAAAGACTGGAAACAGTAATTTCAAACCTATAGTTAACCTTCTTTCCTTCTGGCTTTAAAATGAGATTTTTTTTGAATTTTCCTGTACAAACTTTTCAAAACCTAACCAATGCTTATGGCTGCTGCTATGATGGGAAGCAGCAATTTTCTAGACTAGATATTTAGGTTATGCAATGTCTGTTCGCAATTTTGTGTTCCTGTTAGTACTTATCTTGTCAAGATGAGTGCTTCAACGGTCTCCCGCACAAGTAAGAGAAGGTGCTGAATGCTGACCTACTTTTAATTTGTTTTCCAGTGCAAAAATAGCAAGGAAAGAGGACGAGGAAGAACTTCGGAAGATAGAAGAAGAAGAGAGGAGGGAGCAGTTGAGAAAACAGGCAAAGAAGCGCAAGTTGAGTCATCATTGAAGGGAAAGATGGTTTTTCATTGCTTGATAGAGAGAACTATTGAGGTTTTCATTTTTTGCTAGTTAGCCACAAAGTAAAGGGGCGCTGTGGGGAATTTGTACAGGAATATTGAGTCTCCGCTTAATTTACCAATTGATTTGTTTCTATTGGTTGTTGTATTGAGATTTGAGCGTTGCCGCTCATTGTCCAATCAGTTGTAACATAATCTTTTTATCATTCTGCAGCTGCAATAATTTAATGCCCCTATTTGCTAAGCTAAATTTGAGAAAATTCTTGGGGCACGTGGTACAGCTTTTGAATTAGTTGCTGTACATTATATTTTGCCGTAACTTCACTTGTGCTGATTTGGATTATTTGTTGTCAAATTGACAAAATTTGAACGGTGATACAATGAATTTGAATAGACTAATGCTTATCCACTTGGATTCTCCTCTTCCAGATTAACTGTGTCGAAGATCAGTTATGTGAAATCAAACCACCCAATAATTTAATTTAGGAATTAGGACATAGAAGATGATATTAGAATTTCGCAATTTGACGGTTATGGCGGGCGGTTTAAGCAGTTAAAGTACTTTTTGGTCATTTTAAGCGTTATCTGCTATGTTGGAGCAAAATCACGTGACACTTTGACTCTACAAACTAGCAAAATCTCCACTCCATTCCTTTTTATCATAGCTATTCACGTCTCTCTCTGTCACAGTCGTACACAATCTTCGCTACTGGACAATGATCACGGAGATGCTTTCCAGTTTATCGATCGTTAAAACTCCTCCTCCTCCTCCTCTTCGCATGTTCTCTCCGGCTAACGGCAAACCTTTCCGACTTTCGGTTATCTGTTGCGTCGGGTAATATTCTTTTCTAGTATAACTCATTGATTCTATTTCTTTGTTGCCTGTTTAAGCCATCCATTTGCTTGCTTGTCTTCAAATTGCAAAATATGCTATTCCTGATAGTTTATAACAGAGAAATATTTGTTTAGCATGAAAATTGGGAAAAAGTTGCGCTGCGGTAGAGTTGCTCATTTCGTGGCAGATAGGTGAGGGAGCGTGGGAATAACATCTTTGCAGAAATGCAAGTGGAAAACGGCCCTCTCTCTCTATTCCGCACTAGCAGGGGGAGAACTTCATTTTCGGATATTGTCAAAGCAAATTGGATTTCAAAGAACTGAGAAGCATGTGGTTGAAACCTACAGATATATGAGTGTAGGTAAATTGGGTCGTGTTATTGGTTAAGGATTGGTGGGGAGCCATTTATTTGTCATGCAGGTAAACTGCTCTTGATAACTGTGCTTTGCTGACCTCAGTATCCATGTTCAATGATAGATTGACTGAATATTAATTACTATGCTTTTCAGTTCCACCACCTACTCCAAGCAAAGCCAACCCCTTATGTTTATTTTGTTGTCAAAAAACAAAACAAATAGTAGATGGGTGTCAGAGATACATGGGTGGAACGGTTCAAGAGCTTCACGTTCGAGTGAATCCCATAAGCCAGTGATCATAAACTCAATTGTTGCAAACTGCTGGAGATCTTAAACATTCTAGAAATTGTGTTCTAATTAAATGCTGAGTAGGTGTTGCATGCCCTCATCTTTGTTCATCTTGCACATAAGTGTATAATGGGCAAAAGATTAGACGTCCCAATTACCCCATGTAATAACTCAACCTTTGTAGTGGGGAGGCCCTATATGGTGGCTTGCTCCCTGAGACTTTTTGAGTTGCCTTGGCGTTACGGAGTACCTCATTTACATATTAAATCAAAAGATGGGGCAAAAGAAGAGACTGTTCTTCCACTTCAAGACACCAACGTTTCTTCATTTAATGGGCTGAAATTTCTTTTGTTTGACTTATTTCAGGAAGAATGCAGAGAGTAATGGCTCAACTAGTGGACCTTTCCAGTTGGAGTGAGCACGAATCCATCCTTCTCTCCTCGCATCTAAGTTAGCATTTCTGTGTGACGAAAGTTTTTCCCTTTAATGTAATTAACTAAATTACTACATTGTTTTCAACCTAGGTTGGGAAACCACAGTAGTGATGAGGTACTGCAGCGTTCTTACTTCAGTTGCTTCAATCTTGCTTTTCTACGTGTTTCCATCCATTGCAATATATTCATGTACTTTTTTATAGAATATTCCACAAATGAAGAGTGCTGAATTAGAAGAGAAAGGTAGTGACATTTGGCAACTTTTCAGAGAAGCTCAACAGAGTAAGTTATTGTTGATGTACTTTGTCTGTCCTAGTTTGCTTAGACCTGTGTTAACACACTTTCTTTTTTTTACTGAATGGCTTCCATATAGATATCTTGTACTTGAACAAACAACGCATCATGGCCATGGAAGAGCTTGATAGAGTAAAAAGAGAGAAAAGTTCATTGCTTGATCAGATCGAGCAACTAGAGAGAACAAAGCTGATTAATACAAGAAAAGGTAGCGGTACAATTCTTGCAATCTTCTTGTATCTTTTGCAGGACCAATCAGAGAGTTTCCTTCAATGAAAAACCCATAGATATCCTACACGTGAAAAGCCAAGAAACCCACAAAGGATGCCAAGGACATACCTAAAAATAAGATGAGCAATCTCAGTCAATGAGACCATACTATTAAAAAAGCACAATAATGCTACCAACTTAACCAATGACACGCTTACACACAAAGTACTCAAAATAACCTCACCTAAGTGGCCAAAGAGACTATTTAGCGCATCAAAGGGATTACCACAAAACAAAAGGGCAAATTCAGTCAATTAACTACCCAAAATGTCACCTCCAGCAGAACCATCAATTGATCAATGAGATTATCTCCACAATTTTATGTTCAAGATTTAGCCTCAGATAGATGAACCAAAAAGAGCCTTTGAACTCACACTTCTATATGGTAGTAAAATGGAAGACAAAACTCCCTCAACTTAACACCAAAAGAGACTAAATATTCTAGTTTCCCTCTCTTTAGGAAAAAGTAATTATAATTTTCCACTTAGAAAATATGTTGTTTAAGTATCAATATTAAGAATTTTAAGGTTAAGGTGAGCCAAGGATATAGAGGAAGAATATTTAGGTTAATCATGTTGAAAATATATGAATTGTTGAAATACATTTTGGTCTCTTTTGATACTTCACAAGCGCTAGATTTAGGTTTGTGTAGGATGTGTAATCTTATGTCACATCTCCCTAACTTTGAAAAGTTTGTGTCTTGTTATCCATTTCTCTTTTCAATACGAGACTAGTGTCTATAATAGTTTAAAAAACAGGAATGTCCAAATGCCATTTAGGACGTAGAAAGTGATTCCTGTTACATGCTCTAGATTGTAGAGATAATGGTCAGTCTCCGACTTATATGCATTTACTTAACCGGTTTCTTGTACTTTTGGTATCTTCTCGTTCTGTCCTATCCTAATATATTTGACGATTCTTGTTACATATTCTGGAGAGTGTATGTAATAAAACTAAGAGCTCATTGTTGGTTCCATGAAACAGATAAGTTCTCAATCACTGCTGAGTTACTTCTAAGGATAGACTCTATGGTTCTTACCAGTTTGATTGGGAGCAAGGAGGCATCAGACTTTAGAAGGCTGGTCATGGATTCAAAAGTCAGCATAGTTGATTATTTCTCTGATATAATGCATAAACAGGATACCGAGCTTCTGGCAGAGATGCGTCACTTCTCCGGGAAAAGTAGAAAGTAAGTTTTCAACGATGTGTCTCTCCAATGTGGTGACTATTTTCTGAAGATATGACTTTAGAAGCAAAACATTGAGAAGTTTCATGGGTTCAGAAGTTTCTATTTTACAATTTTCACCCAAATACTTCATTGCTTGATTTTCTTTTTGGATTAGTTTAGTTCAAGTAATCCATTTATTGTTAAAATTGTTTTAATCATAAAGGTGATACGGACCTGAAATTTTGGGTGATATGGATATAACGAAGATGTTGCAGGGGTGAATGAGTTGGAACTTTTCTTCTGGTATATGGTTTGAATCAGCTTGTTCCCACCCCAATGCTGTCAGTTAGAAGTTTTTGCTATATACTGTAGGTACCCACTAGTGTGCCGTAGTGCTAGATAATTTATAATAAATGAGTTTTCTGGGTTTCATCTGTTTTTTTTATACTGATTTCAGGTCAGGTTACCACATAATCCACATTTGTACTGAAATGGCACCAGTGGTCTCAGTTGGATCTTTGGCACTATATGTAACCGGCTTATCTTGTGCCTTGCAAAGAAACGGAAATCTGGTTGAGATTATCTTACCCAAGTAATCAAGAATGTTTATTTTCCATTCTCATTTTTGGTTGGTTTACGATGAAAGGTTGCACCTGGGACATCTTTATTTATGCTTTTCTTGAACTATCATCTCAAGAGGGGTAATAAGAAACTATAAATATTCAGATATAGATAAAAAGAGATGGTATAAATACTCTATTTAAAGGAAATAAAGATCTACTTTGGTTATCTTATTTTTTAGAAGGCAATTCTAACTTGTTACACAAGTTACTTAAAGTTGCTCTCTGCTAAGTTCTAGGGGAACTAACACTCTGTGTTCATATTGGATCTCTTTACACCAATTTGCTAGACATATATTAGTTTAGTGTACGTCAGCTTCTATGCAATATGTGTCTATACATAGGTGGAGTCCTCATTCATATATTATCTTGTGCCTACTGCCTCTTCGTGTTTACTCTGTTTTAATCATGAGTGAAATTAATTAAAAATCTGCTGAATAAATTTTGTACAGGTATGCTAGCCTAAACTTAAATGAAGTTCATGGATTACGAGAAGTAGAAGCGGAGTTTTTTTCATACTTTAATGGTCAAATGCACGGAAACAGAATCTGGACTGGGTGAGTTTCTGCTTACTGTGTTATAAAGTCAAAATAAATATTTGGTCATTTTCCTTTCTGGGGCGAGGCTGGTTGTCAGGGAACTGGAAGAACATGGATATTTAAAGTTGGGAGTGAGCAGTTGTTCTCTAAACTATATCACACTGTTTATATCAATCTTGATCCTGATGCTAACAGCAGTGACCTTGTGTTCTTTGTTATACAGGGTTGTCTATGCCATTGGAGTGACTTTTATAGAACCTCTCTACTATTCGTCATTTTTCAGCCGCGAGAAAGTATATGGTTACTCAAATGATTTTGAACGGTTTGTAAATTCTGTTAAGATTACCTTGCAATTGAATGAAGTAGGATAAGAATTTCATACTTCTTATTGTCTCCCCTTCTTAAACTTTTACCATCTTAAAGCCTTTTCCTCTAATTATGTACTTTCCACATTCTTCTTATAGCTTATCCCAACTGGTTCTGGTTTGATGCATAATTGATTGAGTGATTAATGTGTACTTCCCCATCTCTGCAAGAGGGCCATTTGATACTCAACTATTGCCTTTTGTTTCTATTATTTTTTAATTTATAAATATTGAAAGGATCTTATTTATGCATGCCTTCAACTTAGTATGTTCTTATACATTATCTTTATATCTGTCTTATGAAGTATATGTCTGATTTGGAATACTCTCTTTATATCAAATGTAATTAGAACTTGAAAGCATCTCAGAATGCAGGCCTTTCAGTTGGATTGCTTCATGATTTTGTTGGTCAACTCTTATTATGAGTTCTTATTTTTGGTTAACAGTGCTTGACTCTAACTGGAAAGAACTATAAATAACCAACATACTCCAGACACCAGTTGTTTGTTTAATATCTAATATTAATTTAAACACAATACTTCCAGCATTTTATAGTTTTGCTGACTCCTAATATGTTGTACGAATCTCAATTGGCTGCCTTTGCAACTTCTCCTTCTTCCCACTTGTCTAAACCACACAGATTTAGACAAGTACGGCAAATTCATATTGAACTAATTACTAATGTTGAAAAGATGGTTACACTACTCTTTGTAAACCAAAATCTTGGCAGTGTATTGACGAGAAGAGGGTTGGAAACAGTTGATCATGCTAAAGAAGAGATTTATTTTCTGTATAACTGCTTAGCTGGCATTTATGAAATCTTTCTAAGATCTTCTAAGAATAGTAACATCCAGGATGATAGAATACGCTGTGAAATGTGGTCAAGTTCCAATCAGATTTTCCCGCACCTCTACCCTTCTATTCTTTGCATCAAGATCCAATCTGGTGTGCTAATGCTAAGTAATGGGGATATCAATTTAGCTCTTTTTAAGTTGTCACGGTGGAAAAATGATAGTATTTGTTTGTTGTTTAGAGCTGAACTCAGGTAGAAAATGACTTGTCTCTGTACAGTTGTTTAATTTTGCTGAACTTGTTTGTACTTTTTTTATCCAAAGACAAGCTCCTATCTGCTTGAGGCTAGCTTTTGAATACTTTTCTGTTTCACTAAAGATGTGTTGATACAATATCATGGTAAACTTATATTAGATTCTACTGTCTCTACTGAAATGCTCTTTATTCAACGAGATATAATTCCTGGACAGTTGCTTAAATTGTTCTCTGGCTAATTCTCATGGGGATAGGAGTAAATGAGGCCAAAGCTGCAAATAATGTACCACGACTTCGTGAGATACTATGTTCATCACAGCATTGTCCACATTGTACGACAATAGAAGACTTGAGGACCATATTTGGAATAAATTACCATTTGGATGGTTGTTTTTTAAAGCATAGGTATATATCTGTATATCTCATAGTCTTATTAGAACCAAGCACCTACTAGAGGGGCATTGCATTTGTGTACACCTCTACCCCTCACCTCCCCCTCCACCCCCACCCCCAGTCTCTTTGCAATGCAGCTGGCCAGCTGGTTGAAGAAGTTACTAAGTCACTTGTATTTGACTGTTGGTGGTGTTTGTATAGTTTTGTGATCTGTTCTTCCTGCATGCGCTTAAAACTTTTGGTGGTGTTTCTTTAGTTCTTCTGTTGTCAAGTAGTGACATGTATTTTCATGATTTCCTCTAAAATCTACTTTGATGGCAGATTCACCTACTTCTCTCGCGCTTCATTGGATTATATAGTTAAAGCAGGAAAGCAGCCCGATGTGCTTCATATACACAACTGGGAAACATCTATTGTTGGTCCATTGTTTTGGGACGTTTTTGTAGATCAGGTTCACTTCCTAGCATTTTCATTCATCAATGATAAACTTCTTACTTCATGTTTACTAGTAGTTAGATAGATCTGGCATCACTCTGTTTCTCTTCAACGTGGATCCATTTGATTGCATTATTCCTTGCTGAATGTCCTCGTGACCTTATTGTTCAAAAGGGCAATTGACATGAAGAAACTACAATTTTTTGGTGGTAATTTTGATGGGTCTGGTTATCTCTTTCTTCTGTAAGGATCAACTAAAATGGGTTACTCCACGTACATGCAACTGAATTTTATTCTTATATGGTTCAGTTGACTAGTTCTCCTCTGAATGATGTAATTACCTGTTTTATATCTTAGGCACAAACCATGGCGATTGATGCTTCTGTTAAAATTTTCTTTTCTTTCTGCATTGTGGCTAATGCTTTCTTCCTTCTTGAATGTACAGGGACTTGGAGATACCAGGATAATGTTGACATGTCAAAGCTTCGAGTCTCAGGCAAGAGCCCCCATTATGTGTTCATTGACTATTCTACTCTTATACTTGCTTTGAAGTGTACCAAGTCTCTTGACAATCTCAGAAGGTCATATGTGACAGTGTGTAGAGCAACCTGAGAAGTTAGCCCTATGTGGACTTGATCCTCACAGATTACATCGTTCTGATCGCCTGCAAGATAACAACAAGTCCCATCTTGTCAATGTTTTGAAGGTATTTGATGCTTTCTGACCTCTTAACTGTTTGTCACCATTGGATGCTTTAATGCAGTTACTGGACGTTATTTGGTCAATTAGCGGAATGTCTGAGTTTGCATTAGAAGGGTTTCCTGACTCATATTTAAATGCACATGATTTTCAGATAGACTTTTGAACCTGAAAGTAGGCACCGTGAACTCTCCATCCACACTTCTCATTTATATTTGCCTTTGAAGACTAGAAGTCATGTTTTTTGCCTTTTGTTTTCCTCGTTCAATGGATTATATCCAGATAAAGTTGAGCTTGTCTGGCCTGCATCATATAACATTTTGCTCCTTTTTTGCCTTCGTCCAGGCTGGGGTTGTTTACTCCAATAAAGTTATTATAATGTCATCCATGCAAACAAAAGGGCAGATAATTCATGCTATGAGTCATGGTCTGGAACCCACCTTAACCATACACAAGTACGTGTTCCTCTCAACGTTTTACAATTAGGACCGCTACGAATTTTGGATTCTTTTGCAAGTCGTTATTCTCTGCTAGAGACTCCGGATATGTTTTTACTTGCTGCAACATTTTAGTAGTCTCTCAGGTTTATTTTTCCTCTGGTGTTTATGGTACTGCATTTCATTTGATTGTAGGGACAAGTTAGTAGTTGCTCCTCCTGGATTTGATAGTTCAGCTTGGGATCCTTCAGCGGATAAGTATCTTCCTCAAAACTATAGTGCAGATAATATGAAGGGCAAATCTGTCTGCAAAGTCTCGTTGCAGCAGCATCTGGGGTTGCAGGATCAAGCGTCCATTATTCTTGTAAGTGTTACTCTTATTGAAGATTTACCTGCAAAAGTCTGTAACCAAACACTATAGATAGGGATTTCTCTCTTCTCTTAGCTTCTTCTTCATGAGATTGTCTAGGACAGTCTACCTAACAGATACCCTGCTACTAATTTAGGGGCATAATATATTACTCTAAGAGAAAGTAACGCTGAAGTTAGAAGGACGATGTAGCTGGGGGGGGGGGGGGGGGGGGGGGGGGAGTTTCTGGAAATTTGAACAGACATTTTCTTCACTTTATACTGATGATTTTAGTTTCATGTAGTACATGAAGGACATTGAGCTGAGGAATATAGAGGTGTCCTTAATAGAATTTGATGAAAATGTCTGCTTTGCTGCTTGATATTATCCCTTACTCTATTGAATGTCTTTTAGGAACTTCTAAACGCTGAATTTTCTTTTTGAAAGTTATGGTTCCTCTTGGTAGGTTTCCCTAGGTATTATTCCGTGGAAGATCGATGACATGCAATTTGATGTGCGCCTCTTTTGCTCTCTGTGAAATCCCTTATAGATTCTTGATTATAGCTTGTTTGTTTTTTCAGAAGGCTTCCATCTATTGTAGTGTGTCCAGATGAGGACGTTATTGCTGTTGTTCAAATTTTAATATCGTGCTCCAAAAATGTATCTGCATATGTTTAGCTTACTAATGATGCATCTTCAGATAGGATGCATCTTCTCAGACATCTCTGATGTTGAACTAGAAAACCTCAAGACGCTTATTCGGATGGCTTCAAGGAGGGGTGTTCAGGTCGTTTCTTCTGAATATGCTTTGTGTGCTTTTCTCAAATAAACTAAATTCTTGTACCTTTTTTTTCTTGTACTTCTTATTTTTATTTCTATTTCGTACAATTTTGGCCTGAGGTGAATTTAAATGGAGAAAATGGTCATTCAGGATTCATATAGCCGATCCCAACTCTTTTGGGACTGACGCGTAGTCGTTGTTGCTTTTCTCAAATAAATCATGGTTCTATGTATGTCTGTCTGCTGATTCGTAGCTAGCTGATGATTTTTTCAGGGAGTTTTATATCACAAATTTTTATATCTGTTATTTTGCTCTTCCTTCGGAGTTTGTTAAACCAATGAGAATTTCAATTGGATGTGCAGTTTGTCTTCATGGGCTCGGGTCAAACTCCTGGTTTAAATATGGCATTGGAATATTTTGAGGAGGAACTCAAGGTAATTGCATTCCTTCTTTTGTCAGGGTATATTTGTGGCTCACCCTGCCTGTAATACCCATATTATTTAGTTATATCAGTATCTGTGACTGGAAAACTGAAAAGAACATAGCTAGCTACTTTTTTTAGAATGAGACAATTAGGTAGTCTGGTAGCACAAGTGTCAGCCATGATTCAACTCCTAACCGACCACCCAAGCTTTATCCTAATGGAACTTTGTCATTGTCGTTGTGTGAAGTTTGTGGCTAATCTCTTTGTAAGTTCTTCTCTTACAAGAATAAAGAAAGTCTAGAGTCAAAAGCTTTTGGGTTCTGCTAAAAAGTACGTACAAAGGTTACAGTCTGTTTAGCTCATGCCGTGGGTCCAAATGCTGGGATTGGGTATGTTTGATTGTTGTAGCTACAAGGAGACATCTGTTGCTGCTGGAAGCTCCATTTGGTTCTTTATTTTTTTGTGCTCTCCTGAACCTGTCTGACAAATAAAACTGGATTTATATTGCTGGAATAGTTATCTGATAGCATTTCTTACATGTCAATCTTTTCTCCTAGCCATGTTAAGTCCCGTACAAGGTGCCTACTTCCTCATGTTTGGGAGTTTTTTACATGTTCTTTAAGCCTTTACAGTATTTCCCCTCTTGAGCAGCAAAATGTTTACTACCTTTTCCCTAAATCTTAGTCTGTTTTTGCTTTTCAAGGGTCAATTCGACCTTTTTGTGGTCTTGAATTGGACATAGATTAATTTACTCTTTGAAAAAATGAAATTTAGATAATAGAAACTAGATGAAATGTACTAAAGGCTGCAACTTTTTCCAGTAAGAAATGACAACATAATAAATTTGAGTACTATAGTCAAAGATCTATTTCTTTCACTCTTGGGAAGAGAAACTGGACTAAGATCCTGGGGCAAATGAATTACTTGTTAAATTCACCTGATGTATTTTCAGCCGCTACTGGTCAGAAACCAGTTTGTCTGTTGGCTTCTAATTGAGAACCACAGATGTGATGTAACTGTTGTTTGGAATAACTAAATTGTGAAGTACAAAGTCCATAATTGGAAACAAGTTGCATCAGAATTCTTATCCCTTAAAGTGATTCTTCTTCCTAATGCCTGCATGAGATAGCTTCTATTTTCTTGGTACTTTTATGTGCAATATTTCAATGTTGAAGATATCTTAATATGGACGTTCCCAGACTAGACTAAAGATGCAGTGCACATGATTACCTTCATTGTAGAGTATAATTAGCTTACAAGATTTATTGGAACTAAATTATTGTTGAATTTTTCAATACCACAGGATGAGAACATGAGATTCCTTAGCAAATATGACGAAGCTTTAGCACATTTGGTACTTGCAGGATCTGACATCATGCTATGCCCTTCTTATGATGATACAGTACTCCAAGTACCGGTAAGTGGTTTACGTAAAACTCTATCCTTCGCAATCATTTTGTCGGCTAACGTGGAAATAGAAATGAAATGCTATTTTAATTAAAAGAGAAAAAAGAGACCACCACGTACCATGGGGTTATGCCCC
>AWOL01S0003590.1:49025-127083 GCA_000715115.1 Nicotiana otophora
TTTAACAAAGGATCGTACATTTTAGGCACGTATTCTTTTTTAGTGTTTTTTTTTTTTTTTTTTTTTTTTATGTTTGAATAAACAGCGGTTACCGATTTTGCTGCTATTTGCATTTGATTGTCTTTGATTGTTAGTAGTAGTAATTTCTGTGTACTAGAAGTAGTAGTTCGTCGTCAGAATTCAAATTAGAAATAGGTTTGAAAATTGAAAAGGCGTCTTGTTCGGCTTGTGTAATACTCAAAGCTTTGGTGAAGTTTTGAGGCAAATGTTCGCTAAATATGCCAAGCATTAGAGCTCCAGCTACAAGGAAGGCCACTACTCTTACGGTAACGTTTTATATTCAGGACTTCTTTAGCATTAGAGGCTTTGAATGTTTAGCCAACTGTTGATTTGTGTTTTGCTTAGTCTGTATCTTTCTGATGGATGTAGGTAGCGGTGAAATGTAGGCCACTGACGGATAGAGAAGGAGGTCGTGATATAGTTAGAGTAAACAATGATAAGGTAGTTTTGTGTATTCACTTATTCTCGAATCATTTTCTACTGTTCTATCTAAAAGTCACTGTCATTTTCTTTGAAACATGATTATTGTAGAAACTTCTATGTTAATATATTTGTTCGTTGCGGATTTGATTGATTTACCTGAGAGTTATTTTTGGTAATTCGTGACAACAATGATGAATGTAGGAGGTGGTTGTATTGGATCCTGACCTGTCAAAGGATTACTTAGATCGCATACAGAACCGTAGCAAAGAACGAAGATATGCTTTTGATTACGCATTTGGACCTAAATCCACAAATTTGGCAAGTGTTTCTTTTTATCTTTGTTATTTCTCTTTTCTAGATTTGGGCTACTTATGAATGATGCCAGTTTACATGCCTTTGCATTTGATGTCGTTAATTAAACTCTGATGCTATAAAATCTCAGGGCGTCTATGAGAGAAGTATTCAGTCTACAATTGCTGGGGTCATTCAAGGCCTGAATGCAACTGTCTTTGCTTATGGTTCAACAGGCAGGTATATACGACATTGGATGAAGAAAATTTGAACCTTTCTGATTAATTTCCTGGGGTCGGGATATAGGCCATAGACATGCTTGTGGTATGAAATTAACTATGTGTTAGCTTCAAGTACCACCAGTCTGATCTTCCTTCAACAATATGGTGAGTGTGGCTAAAGTTGAGATGCAAAATACTACAGCAATGATCATTTTGAATCCTAGGAGAAACTTGATAGGTTAATAGCACTGGGAGATTGGTGCAGAGCAAAGAAATTAAATGAAAGCAGAGATTGGTTAATAAAGGTTTATATTGTTGTGATGTTGAAGGAAATTATAGATATTGAGTTACTTTTAGCATATCAACGATCTTAAACGAGTTATTCCTGTGTCTTGTTGGTGCTTGTCCCTTAATATACAATACTCTTTACTGATTTTAAGAAAAGACACACCTTTTTGGCTTTTAGGTGGGCTAAAAAAAGCGTCACTAGTTGGGTTTATTTGAACATAGGGAAGTTATAAGCTCATATTTCTTGGCTTATTTTCTTCTTGTACTTTATCTTTTTATTTTTCCTATTCTAGTTGGAAAGCCTTGGAGTGCTTCCGCAAGATAATCTTAATATTAAACAAGTGTTTGTATTTTCAGCGGAAAAACATATACAATGGCTGGAACTAAAGATGACCCAGGACTTATGGTTCTGAGTCTTAACACGATATTCGATCTTATCAAGAATGACAAAAGTTCTGACGTGTTTCAAGTTACTTGCTCCTACCTTGAAGTCTACAATGAGGTTTGATGTCTTTTTCATGGTATAAGCAGTTCTCGATTGAAGTGGTCTAGGCAATGCTTTTTGACATCTAAATATGGTGAAATCAGGTAATATATGACTTACTTGAGAAGTCATCAGGTCACTTGGAGCTCAGAGAGGACCCAGAGCAAGGAATTGTGGTTGCTGGCCTTAGATGTATCAAGGTTCGTCTATATTTTAATACTTTATCTTTTTCCAGAGACTGCTACATTTTGGATCGTCATACTTAGCATCTGTTGTCAAGGTTTTTTTTTTCCTCAAATAAAAGAACTCCCTCTAACTCAGTAGTTTTATGAAGTCCAATGGGTCTAGTTTCAGAACTTAAAGTGTTACAGCATATTCATGATATTCTTTTCTTGGTGCCTTAGAGATGCTGTCCACCAAGTCCTTTAATACCCTAGTCCATGAAAGAATGTAACAACAATCTGCTTCATACTTCTTAACGCAAGTTTTTCTAGTTTTCCAGTTATTTTAAGTCCGTCATGAAAAAATGTACTTCCTCCAGTTGTAATGCTCTCTGCATATGTTGATTTGGTTATTTTGTCTTATCACATGCTTTTTGGCCTCACCCTTACTTTAGATAATGACTATTTACTTTTGGTGACTTTTGCTCTAGTGATACAAGATCCTTGCCTGTTGTTCTTGACCCTGATACTTGTATTTAGGTTAATTCAGCTGATAAAATCCTTGAGCTCTTAACTTTGGGGAACAGCAGGCGAAAAACAGATAGCACAGAGGTCAATGAAACTTCATCACGGTGAGTAACATTGACTTCCTGTTAATGTTGTATCCTAGGTTCACTAAAATCCTCTTTAGCTTTCTACAGCAAACTGAAATCTATAATTTTCCTTCTTTTTCGTGATTCCTTGGTAAAGAAGACTTAAACACAGACTTCTTACATCGCTGTAGTTCATAAAAAGTGAAGCTTACCATTGTTTATCAGACATGAAACACCTACAATAATTACAGCTAAAAGAAAGGGTGGTGGTTCTTGATATTCTGCTTTTTGTTGTAAAAATCAAGGGGAATCTACCACTAGCTCAATTTCTTGGTCATCTCACCTTGTTAATGATATGGAAATACTGATATTTCCTGAGCAGCTCTCATGCAGTGTTGGAGATTACTGTGACTAGGAAACAGCGAGACAAATACTCTAATCAGGTTATAAGAGGAAAACTGGCACTTGTGGATCTTGCTGGAAGGTCTGCCCAATATTTCCTTCTTTTTTCTTCTTTTCCTGCATGAGCAAAAGATTGGTGATAGTTATGTGCAAAACTTTTGACACAGTGAACGAGCTTCTGAAACAAATAGTGGAGGTCAAAAGTTGAGAGATGGTGCTAACATTAATCGATCTCTTCTTGCTTTGGCAAACTGCATAAATGCTCTAGGGAAACAACAGAAGAAGGGTCTAGCTTATGTCCCTTACCGCAATAGGTACTTGAATGGTTGTTATTGTGTTGTGAAATCTTTTACCTAATGTTAACTAATCTAGTTGATTCTTCTTGCAGTAAATTGACACGGATTCTGAAAGATGGTCTGAGTGGTAATTCTCAAACAATAATGATCGCCACCATATCACCAGCTGTCAGTCAGTATCACCATACTGTGAATACCTTAAAGTATGCTGACAGAGCAAAGGAAATTAAGACACACATTCAGGTTAGAGTCCAATATGATGTACTAGTGAAACAAAGGACAGTAGGACACTAGATTCATACTAGAAGATGAGAAGATCATCACATTTTTTTTTTGTGTGAATGTTCAATGCAGTACATAGTTAAAGTCGAATCCAATTTCTATTATAGAGATCTTCCCATATCAGAAGGAAGAGTATTCTTCATTGTTAACTATGTTTTAAGATGCAGAGATTGGCACTTCGCAATAAAGAAGTAATATTATAGTAAACCTTGGATAGAGAATGGATGGCTGGAAGGTGGCATAACAAGAAAAGTAAAGTTGAATAGGTGATTAATCTGATGTTTTTCCAACGGAATAAATTCATTAAGATGGCTGGAGTGTATTAAAGAGGCTTTGCATTCCAGTATTGCAGAGGAATGACAGTAATTGCAGTTACTAATGAGAATAGTGTAGGAAGAAGGACGGAGCTTGTAAGAAAAGTTTTTAAAAGAATAAATTAAATTTTAGTCATTAATGGTTTGCCTGGTACTAGCTAGGTTAACTGTATCACCAGATTCATATAAGAAAAAGTTTTAAAAAGAAGGAATTAAAATTTAGCCCTTAATGGTTGCCTGGTACTAGCAAGGTTTAACCGTATCACCAGATTCATGTAGCTATCCTTCTGGTGAAGGGACAACTAAGGTTGTGGTAAGGTATAGAAGTTGCGCATGGTTGACTTCCTTTTAAGTCTACTTTGTTCTTTTGTGATCTTTGGGTAAGCTCATTGCCATTTGCCTACTGGTATGGCCCAATACTCTCTGTGTGACCTATGGTTAAGCGTTGACATCCAATTGAAAGTCTTCTAGTTGCTTTTGTCCCAGTAACTACTCTAAGGATAATGACTGAATTGTTTTATTCATGAGCCTATTGCTGATCGCCATGCTGAATTGGGCATTATAGAATGCAATTCAGGGTGCATAGTACTTGGTTCAGTCTGGTTTCAACTTGGAATTTATTTTTGGTAATAACCTGTGAAAATACCATTAACAACAAAACTTCTGTACACTTAAAAGAGCATCCAGTGTTAGAGCCCCCTTCCAAGAAGGTTGTTCTTAACAACTGAACCTCGAAGCTATCTAAAAAACAAGGCTAATTACACTATTGAGTCCCAAACTAGTTACATAAACTATTAATGAAACAGTTGTCCCTAAGTGTAGTCCTGTATCTATGCAGTGATGCTAATCTTTCTCTAATCTCACATTGAATCTGCTTTATAGTATACTCAGTATTTACAGTGGCATTCCTGAACAATTTCCAGTTTCTGGCTTGCCATGTGTGATAGATCATTGGCCCCCATATAGCAGTCATCACTTCCTTCTTATATTGCCGCCAATGTCTTCTTTTGAACCATTGTAAGCTCTGCATGATCCCTTTCTTCTGAATGGGAATTCCAGCCCAGCTAACCATTGCATTTCTTACTTGAGTTATCCACTTACATTCTGCAAACAGATGATATTGAGTTTCAGGGACACCCTCCTCACAAAGACAACTGTATGTGTAGCCTATGCAACCTCTCTTTTGTTAGCAGTCTGTCGTGGTAGGCAAGCCATACAATTACTCTTTGCCTTGGCATCATAACTGAGTTCCAGATTAGATCAGCTTCCTTTACTCTAATTTGATTCCCCAGCATAGCTACATAGCTCTTTGTCACAGAATAATCACCTTTGGGGGTTAATGTATACTTCCCTCTATGATACCAGTTTATCATTTGGCGTGTCAATGAATTTAATTTCCTCCAATACCAACTGCTATCTGTTGGTGGTGTATGTTCCCATACACCACCAATGAATTTGTTTGTATAGATCCGCATATTCTGTATACTAATTTATACTTTTGGCTTTGCTCATAGATTTTCTATGCAATGTGATTTGTGTTGCCCTTCCAAATTATGCCATATCCTCTGCAGCTGTTTTCCTGTTTCATTGCCTTGGAAAAATTGATCTGTCATGTTTGAGTTATCTTCACAAGTTAGTACAAATTCCAGTAGGTGTTGCTCATCAGTTCTGATCTGCATTGTTATGCTCTTCAGAAAAATATTGGCACAATCAATACTCATGTTTCAGACTACCAACGGATGATCGATAGCCTTCAAGTAAGCAAGTTGACATTTTTTAACATGTTTACTGGACGTTACAAAATCATGCATGTTTAGAAGAGCTGCTTTTCCTTGTAGAATGAGGTCAGCCATTTGAGGAAGGAGTTAGCTGACAAAGAAACACAACTAAGTGCCAAGCCTACTGAAAAAACCTCAGACGACGAGCTTTCTTGGTTGGACACGTTGAGCCATGAAACCAGTGAAAATGTCCAGGAGAGGATAAATTTACAGAAGGCTTTGTTTGAGATAGAGGAGATGAACATTAGCAACCGTAATGAACTCCAAAATCTTGATGATGCAATTGCGAAACAACAGGTCATGCATCATTCTATGGACGATTTATTTCCCAAACATCTATATGCTTCTGTCTGGCACTAAACATGTGTTAACCAAACATTTACCTATCTTGCACGCAAAGATTTGTATCTTTGGTAGATCAGTTGCTCCAATTTCTTAATAAGCTTCTACTTCATGTCTAGTACTCCCTACGGTATGACTGCACTACTACTGTTTGGAGGATCATTTCCCTAATGTCGGTTAACTCTGATCTTGAAAGTGGAGCACTTAGTCTTTTGCTTCTATTTCATTCCTTTATTTCTTGTCTGATCCAAGGTGCTTTTGAATTTTGCTCTTCAATCATTAAAGATCGTTAACAATGTCTTGTCTTTCTCCTTCTGTATGACCTTAAATCTCTTGAAGATATCGTATTAAATTGTTCAAGAATTTCTTATTGGATATTTCCTTCTTTTTCAGGCCATTGAAAAGGATGGGGCAGTTGTCCGGGCTCTTAGATCAAGGCGCCAAGTCATTCTTGATAATATTCGTGACAATGATGAGCTCAGTAACAATTATCTGAAGGTGGCTAAGTACTGCTGATGTAGGTTTTGTCCCGATCTCTATTTTTCTTCTTAACACATCAGAAGTTCTAAATCGTGCAGGAAATTGAAGCAAATGAGAAGAGAAGGTGTGAACTCCAAGCTATGATTGATGATGCCATTAGCAGCAATGGAAACAAGACTTACTTGAGAGTTCTAAGTCAATACAGGCTACTGGTAAACACATATTATAATTTTTATTCATTTAGTTTAATCCCACCAAAGAAGATATATCAATTATCCAGTTCTCTTTCCACCACAAGATGTACTATGTTCTTTGCATTTTTCCTGTTCATGCTTCCACTCATTGGTTTGCTACCTCTGTACTGGCAAGCCCAATGAGAACAAAACAATTATGCAGAAAATCGCTTATCTTAATTTTGACTGAAAATTGATGTATTATTTGAACCTCACCTTTTTACTGTAATAAATGTAGGGAATTGCTAATACTGAACTTCAGTTTGAAATAGCGATGAGAGATCAAATAATCCACAATCAAAGGGAAGCACAAAAGAATCTGTGGAATTTGCTCCTAAGTTTAGGCCTTGATGAAAAGCAGATAACAGATCTTGCCCTTAAACAAGGAATAACTATTGAAGACTGGACAATGACTGCCCAAATTCAATTATCTGATAGAAGACAGTCACCAAACACAGGAAATGGAACATATACTACCTTATCTTCTTCTCCCCCAAATTTTCAACTTGGTGCCAGCTTGCCACTTGATCAATACTTCTGTCCTAGGCCAACTTCCCTGGGAAATCAGAGACTACCACATATCCATTGCAGGGACGAAGACCACAGTTCTAATTATTTGTATGACTACTCTCCAACAGAAAATACAGAGCTGAACGGAGACGAAAGTTTGTTTAGAGATGGGATTTCTTCACTTAATGGAGTTCCTGATAGGCATCAACTTGAATTTTGCAGTTCATATCCGCCTACATTAAACCAATTTTCTTCATGCAGTGAAAGTGGCATGTCAATGACACCTTCCCATGTGAACTTCAGGAAGCAGCAGCAGCAGCAGCAGCAGCAGCAGCAGCAACAGGTATTATTTCAAACCAATCATTCTGCATTCTGGATGCTCCTGTATTGAGAACTACAGGCCATTTTTGTTCAGAAATGCAACCGTCTGTGTGTCTGTCTCTTCTCCCTCTGTTTGTGTATTTTAGTTACTGTGCCTCTCAATGTTCTTTTCTCCTGTTTCTGTTCTGGCTTTTACATTTATTAAACTCATGTATCTTGCTCATAGGATATCCGATCAAGTTCTATGAGGCAGCAAATACACCCAAGCTACCATGCTGAAATCAGTAGCAATGATTACCTTCACCATGGAAGGACGATGGTTCGCAGGGTATCAAGCGGAGGTCGGTTTCACAGTAGCTCCTTAGCCCAGAACTTTGCCTCGCTCAACTCTAATCATGTATTCCCAAAACTTGGGCAATTTACCCTGCAAGATGTGCAGGTGCTTCCTTCATATGATACAACCAAGCAAGTTTCATTTAGTTCCAATAGCCTCGAAGCTCAGCCACCAAGATTTGTTTAAACCTTCTATTCTTTCATTTGATTCCTTTTCAGTTTGTCCCTCCAATTGTACATATTATAGGTAGTGTTAAAGATTTTATAGCCATTTAGTGGTTCCAGTAGTTGGCATAGATATTCAATTCATTCGACTCTTGTAAGGAAGTAAACAATGTAGTTCCTGATCCAGAAAAAGAGAAAAAGAACGGAAGAAAAGTAAAGAATGTAGTTCTGGTGCTGCTGTGCATACTGCAGTAGTGTAAAATATTTGGAAGTTGCTAGCAGTTGAGTGAAACAGTTCAATGTCGCTGAGTCCCAATTTTCTGCAAGGCTCTTGGAGAACCGTTGCTGGTTTTGAGTTCTGCTATTGGTCTTATAGCATAAAAAGCTGATATGGAAGTGTTGGTTCCTCTGCATCTTTGGTTGTTGATACTTGAAAGGTCCTGCTTAGCAGATGATAGCCTGAAGAAAAGCTTTTATTCACCAAAGTTTAAGGTGTCGTCTAATAGTTAAATCACTTGTTTTTTATTTGTAAGTCCGTCATTAAAAATCTACTCCGTTTGTTAGCTTAGTTGTAGTACTTCCATGATGATGCGGGTTCCAATTCCCCCTTTAACTCTAATCCTACTATTGTCACAACAAAGAAAAAAATATGCGTTTTCCACTCTATAGAAACACAAGTATTTTCTTTTTCTTTTTAGACGAAGATGACGTGCACGCGGGTCCTGGTCACCTAGTGGGATCCCTGGAAACGTGCTTAGTCCAAGGTTCAAATAAGTCTAATAATATGCGCCGGGGCGTGAGAGAGAAGGGGGTGGGGTGTCACAGTACCAAAACTCAAAAGCAAGGTGTTTTAAATAGAATCAGATAGTACCTGGCAATTTGCTAATATTGGAGATTGAAGTTGTCTCATTCAAAGTAATCGACGTAATATTGAAACGTTCAATTACTACTCTCGCATTGTTGATAATTGCACGTTGCTGTTAAGTGGTAACTTAGCTGTTTGAAGTTTGCTGATAAAATACACCTATAGAATAGAGAAAATAAATCAAATGACTAATAAAGTTGCTAAAAATAAAAGCCGGATAAATACTCTTGTTAAATTAGTTTATTTTGATTCCTCACCTTACAAAAATAGAATTCCTCAAGAAAGGTCCAATATTTCCTTTATGGATTCAATGGAAAAAGAAGAGAAGAGAGCAATGCCTAACCAGACAGCTAGAGTTATGCCACTCGGGATTTATCCAAGATTGAGGTTGTCCCACTGCAACATTAAACATTAAACATTAAACTCCACGGCGGCAAATATATCAGTTTAACAGTCGCTAAAACTTCCCCTTTCTTAAACCTTTCAAAAACCCTCCTCCACCACTCACGATGGCTTCAACTGTCGACCCTCCAAAATCATTCAAACCCTACGAGCTCAAATACACGCTCTCCGGCCACAAACGCGCCATCTCCAGCGTCAAATTCTCCGACGACGGCAGACTCTTAGCCACCTCCTCCGCCGACAAAACCGCCAGGACATGGTCCCTCTCCGACGGCTCTCTCCTCCACGAATTCGAAGGTCACGAACAGGGCATCTCCGACGTGGCATTCTCCTCCGACAACCGTTACCTAGCAACTGCCTCCGACGACAAAACTGTCCGATTATGGGACGTTACTACCGGTTCCCATGTCAAAACACTAACAGGTCACACAAACTATGTGTTCTGTGTTAACTATAACCCTCAATCGAACTTGTTGGTTTCTGGTTCTTTTGATGAGACTGTTAGGTTATGGGATGTGAAGACTGGGAAGTGTCTTAAGGTTCTGCCGGCGCATTCAGATCCTGTGACAGCTGTAAATTTTAATCGGGATGGGTCGTTGATTGTGTCAAGTAGCTATGATGGGTTGTGTAGAATCTGGGATGCTTCAACTGGGCATTGTATGAAGACCATTATTGATGATGAAAATCCACCTGTTAGTTTTGTCAAGTTCTCCCCCAATGGCAAATTTATACTCGTTGGCACTTTGGATAATACTCTGGTAATTCTTAATGCTGTTTCCAGAATTCCCTTTTTGTTCTTCTTTTTTGCTATTCAGTTGAATTAGATGTAAAGGTTGAGTCTTGGTAGCTTTTGTTTGAAAAAAACCATAGTTTTTTTGGTGAAGTTATTGCAATCAGCTGTTTACTTTTGTTATTTTCTATGGAGTTGAAAGTGGATTTACGTCTGAAAGACTGTAAAGTTCGTTCTACAGGAATCCTCATATACATGATTATGTTCAAGTTACTCGAGTTAATCGCCAAAGTTGGCTTCTTTTGAGCTGATTAGGGTACAGGAGCTCTGTAGTTTTATGCTGTGGCGAAATTAGGTTTTGCTGATAAAATGCTTAAGATGCATATGGTGATCAAGTGCTTCAGTCAGAACATATAGTTTTTTGTGTGCTTTTCCGTGGCATTGGAAACTGCTGTTAGGGGCAACTAAGAGTTGCTGAAGAGTTTTGTTGCTTGCATTTAGTGGAGTAAGTAAGGAGCTCTAGTTATAGTAAAAAAGATGTATAGTACACAACCAGGACCTAACTAGTTGGTTAGAAGTTTGTTATTGATTATTGTGTCATGTGATAATCATGAAATGTTTTCTTGTTACTTATGTCTACTGAAATTTGTATTAGTAAATGTAATCGAGATGGAACATACCTTTGGTGTATACTAACTTTGCACTCATATTTTATTTTATCAAAAAATCCAAGATTGGTGTAGTTAGTCATCGACTTAACCATTTATATTGTTTGGAGTTGATGGGAGGAAAATCTACTTGAAATCCTGTTACGATGGATCAGAAAGGCTCGCAATTCTTGCCTTTCTGGTTGGTCACGATAATTTTCTTTTGCTAAAAAGCATCCACTTGTCCCTTTGGCCTAGTTCGGTGGCTTTTGCATTATGCAGGTCTGACATTCTGTATTATGCATTACGTATCTACTCATGTTTATTTAGCAGGTATAAGTTGATCCAAACACAGACATAAAACATGTCCAAGATTTCTAAGATATTTATTTTATCTTTTTTCTTAGTTAAGGGATTGAGATAACCCATCTAGTTCTTCTCTCAAGAGAAGTCAAAGTGAAACTGGTAAGAGGAACTAGGACTTCTGAAGTATGCCATGCACAGGGGTGTCAAGTCCAATCCAAAAAAATATAATCTGCCCAACCCACCCTCCAAATGTTAACAGGTTGGGCGAGTTCTAAAATATTCACTGGTCAGAATTGACTATGCCCAAATTAATCCATGCCAAAAAGCGGTTCGGATTGGGCTAGTATAAGTCGCCCAAATCAATCTGTGAAGGCTGCCCAAATAGGTCTCTTTCGCTTCAGTCTTCACTTTTTTATTGGATCTCCAGCAGATCTACTCGCCATGTCTCTCTGGCGAATTCCTCACATTTTCTATAAAGGGTGAAATTGAGGTGTAAGTTACCTCTTTCTGTCACATGCATTCTCACGTGTAGATGAGAGAAGTCCACTGATCTGTGCAGTCTTTTACTACTTCAGAAGTCTCTTTCGTCACTCTTAGCTTAGACATTGTACAGGAGCTAATTTAGTGTCTTATTAGACACTGTATACTTTTGTCATCTTTTGTATATCTGCATCTTCTGGATGCCTCATTAATACAATTTCTTACTTCATAAAAAAAGTTTCTTTCGTCACTCTAAACTCACAGATCTTTTTGGAAGCATAGACTTTCCAATATCGAGATTCTATCTTCTCACCAAGAAATATGATAAGCTAAAGTTGGAAATTTCTGGTAACCCGTCGGTGAACCCAATGTTATTCCTAGTGGGTTGTGCTTTTTCATGCGGTTTTAATCAAACTTTTGGTCCATAATTATCCTTGGTATTTGAGTAATACGGTTCATTTGGAAGTATGGTAAACTTGGTTGGACTTTCTTCATGTTTATGCTTCAACGCAAATTTTAGGGACTATTTTGAAGTTTCTTAATACTCCTTTGATCTGTTGGAATTAGTTTAAAATTCTCTTGATTTATCGAGAAAGTTTACGAAGTTCGGCTCCTTTCCCTGTAATGGATGCTGTTTTACAGCACAAGTGCTTTTGGCTTAGCCATGATTGAGAAGTTGAAAAAGTTATGGTGTTGTACCAAAAGCAAAATTGCTATTTTCATCCCTGTTTTTCCTCGGATGGACTTAGTCAGTATGAAAAGGAGGCAATAGAGAGAAGCAAAAAGGAGGTTGAGTCAAGTTAGAGGGATTGGCTATGACCTATTGTTTAACCTTCATGACTCAACCCATCTTGACGCAAAGAGACTTTGGGCGGGTTGGATTATGATCCAGCTAATCAATTTATCCCATTTGACCTTTGGAAGTTGGCCCACTTGACACTCGTATCCACGCATATCCCATTGCACGCAATGGTGTATAGGTCCTTTGGCTTTTGTCATGCTTAAAGGCACAGTTACTCATCATTAGCTTTGATATTGTAATCAAGCTATGTGCAACCATGTTAGAAGTCTTAAGGTAACTCCATTATGACATCTCAAAAGTGGCATGAAGAGATACTTGACTGGATTTATCGATGAACTTCTTTCTCTGTATGATTGTGGAAGTGCTACTCAGACCTTGATCTCCCCATACCCCTGCGTATCTCACCCCAACTTAATAAATTAAAACGAAGCTGAAATGTCTATAACCTCATGTAAGGGTTGGCTATACAAGCTTTGTTGTCTACTTATCGAAAACCAAAAACCAGCTTCCAGTTGTTCCATTCTACTGCCCAGTCCTTGTGATGATTTATTCCCCTGAAAGGGATCTTGGTTGTGAACTTTTCATCAACTGTTCCATTCTAGGGCTTCATCCTCATGCTTATCGCTCTTCCACAACAAATTCTCTAACCTAGTGCCCAAGACATATCAATGTGGAGAAATTTTACTTTTGTGGCAAGTCATAAATTATGAAAAAGGATGAACTTGAGATACTTTGATAACTTTGTTCTTCGTTCATATATTTCTCCGCGCATAATCTTTTAGGCAAAAGTCGATTATTAGAAGGAAAAGCTGATGATTGAAAAAGAACCTGAAAATTCCATTGCATCTTTCTGGAGATGAGGTGGAAATTTCCTTTTCTTTTGATGAATAAAGCAAAATGTCAATAATATCAGACAAGGTAAGATGGTATCAGAAGTATGTATCCCAGCTATCCATACAAGGGGGAACCTCCACTTTACTCCAAAATGAGAAAATGAAGATAAGAGCAATCCTTAATACTCCTAAACTCGTTCTTGTCTGCATTTCTTTTGCTCCAAATAAGCCTAAGAAAACATAGTGGTGTCCTCAAAGTTGCCTTCCTTTCCCTGTCGATCTCCTGAACTGTCTATCTTGAGACAAAGCTGCTTCCCCTGTTGTTTATAACAGCCAAAAGATCTTTAACTAAGAGAAAACCACGGTTGAGCTTTTGCGCACCTTGGTGCTTTGATCATCTATGAAATGCATGGTTTGGAGTTATTTATTCAAGCTTTGTCTGATTCTGATTTCTCTATGAACTGTGATATGAGAGTCCATCTCATCTTTTTTTCTTACCACAAGACATGCTCTTTTGGTTTATTTGAGAAATCACAAGTTATGGTCTTTTCTGTTGGTTGCTTGCAACTTTTGAGAGATGGCTAGTCTCTGATCTGTGAAATTTATTCTTGCCTGTTTCCTCAATGCGTCTGTTCAGTAAAGCAAACTTCTACCGTGAATTTGTTGTGACAAAGTTGACATGGTGCTTCAAGAATGTTCCATCATTCCTTTCTTCTCAAAGTACAGCTTCCTCTACTAATGAACCATTACATCTTGGCAGATGTGTTCCATATGGTATTCAAATACTATTTTCAAAATGAAGATTTTGGTATTGCTTTCTTTCAAAATGAAGTATATGCACTGTTTTACAAGTTCCATCGGTTAGAGAATGAGTCGATATACCTCTGTATCTATTGTAATGCCTCTGCAAAATTTTCATCGTTCAGATACTTCTACTTAACTACTTTTCCAAAAAATAAATAAAAAGGAAACTGCTAATTAACGCGCACCCTGACCTTTATATACTTTTTCTTTCCCTTGTTTTGCAGAGGCTTTGGAACTTCTCGACAGGAAAAGTTTTGAAAACTTACACGGGCCATGTCAACTCAAAGTACTGCGTTTCATCAACATTTTCCATAACAGATGGGAAATATATTGTTAGTGGTTCCGAGGATAATTGTGTATATCTGTGGGAGCTTCAGTCAAGGAAGATAGTTCAAAAATTGGAAGGTCATACTGATACCGTAATTTCTGTAGCATGCCACCCCACACAGAACATGATTGCTTCTGGTTCTCTTGGGAATGACAAGACAGTGAAGATCTGGACTCAGGCTCAGGCGGAAAACAGTGAAGATATGACTTAAGCATTTGTGCATAAATCAGGTGATGTAGCAGAATAACTGCATGTTACTTGCCTTGCATGTGAGAATCGGTTATTATCAGTCTCTACATGAGGTAAAACCTCTGTATCTTTTAGTCCTGGTAGTTGTCATGTAAAAGTTCTTTCAGCTTTTGTCTAAGTTATTGTATTCCAGGAATTTGCTTAACTAGATGAATATGTCTATCAGATTTATGGAAATTGTATCAGAGTTGGAACTTTTGCTTCGTCGATCACCCTTCCCCCACCCCACACAAAAGAAAAAGAAAAAAAAGAGAATTTTTTTCCCGTTGTTTCTGTGTGCTGAACTATGTTATAATACTAGTTTTTTACATTTGTCAGTTTGCACCTCCACACGAATGAGCTTTTCGTAGATCAGAAGAAATGCAGTAGCATAAGGATGGCTGAGTTTGCTTTATTGCTCGGACTGCTACTTTAGGATTAAGGTTGATGCTGTCAGTCTCTGGGATTCTGATTTTTAAGATGATGTGGAAAATATTTCTGCTTGTTAGAACTTAAATAATCTTATTAATATTTGTATAAGTTTAACAAGTTTTGGTCTACGGCTTCTATTTTTAGTCAACATTATGAAGTTGTGCTTTTTTTTTTAGTTGTTGCGAATGGGGTCTATATGTATTTGTTAATTGTTATAAACCTGTTAGGAGATCCTACCTATAATGTGATCATGTTTGTAAGAAGGGTGAATTTTCAAATTAATATACCCAGAATAAGGAGGCTAAGTGGGTTAAACGGGCTGGGATCGTTAGGCTTGTGGGTCGGTTTTTAGATAGGAACTGTTAGGGCCTGACCCATCAAGAGACCGGGACCGGACCGGTCCCTTGATGGGCCAAACGGGCCCAATGGATATTTTTTTTTTAAAAAAGAAGAGCCGTTTGGCTTTTGAAAAAAAGAGTTGTTGGGTGTTTAAAAAATAGCCGTTGGCTATTTAAAAAATAGCTATTTAACTCCTCCAACTTAGTTTTAACCTCAAACTTTTTATTATTACACTTTTTTCCTATTTTCTACTATAAATATCATTCCATTCTTTCATTTTCTTACAAAATCAATATCAATCTATCAAAATCTCTCTAATTTTCTTCTATACTTGTTACAATTGTGTACTTTATTAAAAAAAAATAGTGAGGTTGTTACTATTACTTATTTTATTTCAAAAAATAGTCAAAAAATATTGAGGTTGTTACAATTTGTGAAAGAATTGTGAAATTGGTGAATTGAAGTCTTCAAGTTTTCAATGATAATCAATTTTCAACAAGTTGTTCGTCAATTCGGTAAACTCGTTCCAACTCTTAAGTCTTATTATTATAGTTTTGTTTGTTTTAGTTATTTGCTATTACTTGATTAATTAAGATGTCTTTCTTAAGAAATATTTTTGGTAAAATAAGAATAAGGGAAAATCCAAGACTAGCGAATCTAGTGGTACTGTCGTTCCTCCTCCCTTGCCCCCGGCTCCCTGAACCAAACCCCATACCCGTTCTACACCTGCTATTCTTGATACCGATAATAGTTTATTACAATTTAGCGATACTGAATTTTGCCATAATATTTCACCCGGTGAACATTTAGACCATGAATTAATGAATGCTCTCTATTCTAATAATTATAATACTATTGATGAAAATGATGATGATGAAATTGATCTTGATGAAACTCAACCGGGCGATAATACACCCACTAGTCCTGCTCATGATGTTGACCTAACTAGTGATAACCCTGCTAATCCAAATGATGACCCATATGATATTCCCGTTACTGTCCTTACTTTTTCTAAGAACCTACCAAACGACAGGAAATATCTACTGTTTGGCCATTTTTTACTCAACTAGTTCCAAAAACTAAGGCTAACTGTAAAACTTGTTGTATGGAGTTAGCTTTTAAATATACTGGATCACGTTTGGGGACAGAATCTTTGGCTCGATACATAAAAAAACACCCTAAAGATAACGTCAGATATCAACGTCTGAAAACTCTGGCCGAGAGGAAATGTGTACCTAGTCCTAATCAGGCTGACCCTAGTATCGGTTCAAATCAATTTCAATCGGGAATTAACACTGTTACCAGTGGTATTTTATATTATGATCCAAAAAAAGATGGGAAAGAATTGGCAAAAATGGTAACTGTTATGTGCTTAACTTATAGTTTTCCTTCTAACCCTGCGTTTGTGCATTATATTAGAATTATTTTTAATCATACTTATAAAGGTTTTTCTCGCACAACCGTAAAGAGCGATATTTATAAATATAAGCATGAATATGAACAATATTTGTATTATTTCATATTGTTACAAAAGAATTTTCTGGCAATATTATCCTACTATTTCTAACTGTTTAGTTTATATTACAGAACTTGCAAATTTGTTTGCTCATTTTTCACAGGGCGGGGAAATTTATCAACTTGCTATTGATTCTATGAGAAAATAGTTTAAAAAATATTTTTTCCCTATTCCCCATGTTTATGGTGTTGCAGCTTTGTTAGATCCTTGTATGAAATTAGGAGGTCCTCAATTGTGGTATGAAACTGTTTATAATGGTTTAACACTTGATGATGATGAGTTGCCTAAACTTCCGGAAACAATAACCCCAATTAGAACAAATGCTTAAACTATTTATAATGCTTATCAAGTTGTATTAAATCATGCTAGACCAAATGTTCCAATTTCTTCTTCTTTTGATACTCAATCTTCTAAAAGAACTGCGGGAGTAAGAAGACTTAGTGTTTGGGCGGAGTTTAGGGGTTCTTTTGGTTCTAGTAGTAATGATTTATCATAACTAAATGAGCTTGAAGTTTATTTGTCGCAACAACTTGAGGAAGTGAATCTCGATGACACCTTTAATATTTTGCAATGGTGGAAGGACAAAGAAAAATACTTTCCGGTTCTTTCAAGGATGGCCCGAGGCATTTTAACTATTCAAGCTTCAACTGTGGCATCGGAGAGCGCTTTCAGTCAAGCAAGACTTCAAATCGGTGATTATAGAGCGTCTATGAGGGAGAACTTGGAAAAATCAGTACTTTTCAGAGATTGGATTCGTTCGGGAAAGAAGAAATTTTGGACTTGCTGAATCACAACAAGAGGTAGACGAAACTTACGAAGAAATGCTAGCTGAACTTGCTGAGGATGCTGCTTCGTCCGACAATGGAAGCGGCGATGACCAAGCTACTTTTTCGCCACCACCAACGGAACTTCCTCCGAACCTTGAAGGATTTTTGAAGTTTGTAAGAGATAGCATGTAACTTGTATGAACAAAAATTAGTATGTATTGAGTAACTTGTATTTTGGCGCATCTTGATTAGTTCCTTTTTCTTCTCAATGGTGGTATTAACACCTTGTTGTGCTCATTCCATAGGAGGAGGAAGACTAAGAAAGATATTGCCATATTGTTTTATTGCTATAATAAAATTACAAGGCATTACTTTGAATATCTTTTTACAATATTTTTGTCTTTAAATTTGAATTAAAAAATTAGGTCACAATTCTATAATAAATTTACAAGGCATTGCCTTAGATATTTTTTTAACATCTTTTTGTCTCTAATTTCTATTTAAATTTTAAAAAAAATACTGCTTAGCCGTTGGGCCCGTTGGGACCACGGGTCCGACCCGTTTAGCACGTTTATTTAAGGACCGGGCCCACAACCCACGAGGCCGACCCATTAGTCACGTTTAGGGTTCGGCCCGGCCCACTTGCCACCCCTAACCCAGAATGAGAGAAAATGGAGGAAAAGCAAACAGTGTTAATTGTGGAGAAGAGATTATAGATGTTTTGGGTTTGGGTAGAAAAGTAGTCGTGCAATACTTGATGATTCAGCCAATCTCGTGATCCCCTTCATTAATAATTTTAATAGAAGGGTTTATATTCACTTTGAGTTGAGTTTGTAGTTTAGTGATTACAACTTGATAATAGTATATCCAATCTATTGGTATTTGGTGTATGCTATTTTAACTCGAATTCAGAGTGAACATGATATAACTTATTTCAATGCTAATAAACTTGTTATCGAGTCTAGAGAGATTAGATAAGTGGTAAAATTTTACCAGATGAAGCTTTAGTCATTTCAATTAGATATGAAGCTTTAGTAAAATATAATTCCTGGGATTTGATTTGACCAGAATCCGAATAAGGTTAGTTGTTGACGCTGATAGTGATAGACAATAAATGATGAAACTATAATTGTGAAAATTCGTGGAGATAGTGCTTGAATTATGAGCTGGGTTGCACGTAGATCAAATGGAGAGAGATTTATATTTTATATTCCGAGCTAATTGATTCTTTTACTTTATCTGTCAAGGAGATCTGCGAACGGATCAGAGAATATAAAGAATAAGAAATAGTTCAAGCTAATTAGTTAAATTTGAATAGAAGAAAACGATTTTTCTCTATTATATCACCCATCTTTTACGTTTTAACATATGCTATGAGATGAGCAATAGAGCTAACTTATTGACTCATGTGAAGAAAAAGAAACCCATTGACATCCTATCCCAGTAAATAAATATGAGAGAATATTCACGCTGTATATAACTACGCTCCATGTAAGATATTTGGAAAATCGGCGATCTTAAGTTTCAAAAGAGCCAAAATTAATGGAAATAAATAAAGAAAGAGAAAATAAAAAAGAAAAGACAGAAACTAGATGAATAAGATAGATCATCTCCTAATTACATAAATGGAGATCTTCTACTCCTATTATTACGAGATTAGTGAATATTTATCTAGAAAACGGCACTATGGTATCTGCTATGTTAGAGCAGAAGCTTCCCTCTCCCCTTTCTTTTTGTGGGTTAATTTTGTGAAATTATAAGAATTTTATTTAACTTGTGCATAATGCATATATATAAAAGAGTAAGAGCAGATTTCCTCAAGGACTTTAAACAAGACATATTACCTTACTATTTGCTGCAAGACCGTATTTGATTCATAGTTTCGTACCCGTTTTCAATATTTTCTGTAATTAGCTTTTCTATGTAATTGCTTATGACTTTCCAGTGCACGTACTTTTTGTTTAGTTACAAACGGATTAGAAGAATCTACACAATGTAATTCTTTTTAATTATCAAATAATGAAGTTTGATAAAGACTAGATCCTGTTTACACTATTTTCATTTAAACTATTGCTCCGCCACGAAAGTTTTAACATATTTACTGAAGAGCAAAGGTTATATATCGTGAGAAGCATTTAAAAAATACTTGCCAAGATTAAAAAGGAAAAATAAACAACTTTGATGATAATAACTGTGTAAGTATGTATTCGTTTTAGAGTTTAATTTATGTATGTTAACGGTGCAAAGAACTATCACGGTATTATCGCATTTTAACTTGTTATAGTAGGTTATCTAATTTATTTTTTGGAAACTAATAATTGTTGGAACATAATGGTGTGTAACCTCTTAGTAGGGATGACAAACGGGCGGGTCAGGTCGGATATGAACGGGTCGAAAATGGGTAATTTAAAAAACGGATAAAATATCCGACCCGACTCGTATTTGAAACTGATAAAAAACGGGTTATCCAGTGGATAATATGGATATCTTTATTATTCATGGCGTCTTGAATATGATCGCTTTTTGGAGAATTCCTAGTCTCCCCAACTTGAAGAACCCCAAATTTAAGGCTTTACAAATGTAAAAGTTAAACACATTAGTTATCCATTGCTTATCCATTTGGTTAACCATTTTGTAAGTGTATAATATGGTTCTTATCCATATTCGACTCGTTTTTAAAAAATTCATTATCAAAGACATTTGTAATAGATAATATGGGTGGATAACTATTTTCTTTTAACCATTTTGCCGTCTCTACCTCTTAGCAACCAAAAACAAAGGTGCAACAAAAATGATATTATGTTCAAATTTAAGTGCAGGAAGAAGGTGGGTGATTTGAGGTTAGAAAGCATAATAAATTCCTATTCAGTGTAACTCTGACGGTTCTCTCTGTGTTGTAGTTTTTTTTCTAGTTATAATATGGTTGGCCGATCTCCACACTGTTAAAATTCGTTTTTCACATTTGACATTGTCAAAGTATTCTAATAAATTCCACTTATACTAGCTAGCTATTTGGTACCTACCCTACAAGTGCGTTTTTTTTTTCCCGCTCAAATTGTTATTTATTTCCTTACAATATTAAGAGTGGATCAAAAAAACTTGGCGTTATTCTCTTTGTTATAATGTATAACTAGTGTTAGTTGGTAAAAATTGGTCACATAATTTTCTCGATGTGTACGACTAGTAGTCTATAATAAAGTCAGCTTGTGGTCCGTGTGTACCATATAATTAGTTTAGAGTAGATAATTTCAAGGAATCTACAGCTACTGAAATATTATTTATATATGCCATATTGACTAATTATTCTTGGCACAATAACTGCTCCCATGTAAAGATGGCTAAAACTTTAATCATTTGGCCATCGCCTGTTGTATAAAATACTCAAGAAAAAATGGATAAAAATGCTGTCAAAGCTTTCATTATAATTTTGGCCGATTTTGCTTGTCTTCCAAATTGGACTTTGCTTTAATTTATCAATTAGGAAACCGTCACGAGCTTGCGTGGTGCTAAACCAGAACTGAAAATATCCATTTTAACTTTGAAAAATGGTAACATTTCACTCGTGGCATTTAAAATATTCATTTCTAATTGCAACTACCTTTTCACTTTGGTTGAAAATAAGTATCCCTTTAACTTTCTGTCAATCTAAGATTCTCCTCCTACTCCTAATTTGGTTCTAATATAATGCACTGGCATCACGACTAATGCCTTGTAGCAACTCTCAAAATTACTTCACCATTTAATGGACAATTCGTCTCTAAGATGGTTTTCAAGAATGGTAAGAATATACAACAAATTAATCCTTAGATAATATTATATGAAATATCTTAATTGTTTTGTATGATTTGCAGGGAGAGGCCGGAGCCTATTACTCAAATGAGAAGAAATCTGTTGACGATTTCACCACTCAAAAATCCACAATTTCAGAGGATCAAGAAACTAGAGAACTATCTCTATCTCCAGATAGTCATGCTTATTCCCGTTCTAATTATTTCAATCAGGAAATCAAAAGTAAAGTCAGCAAAATCGATTTTTCCCTCATTACCCCTTTGGAAAATTGCCCAATTGGTTCCAAAAGACCTGCGGCAAATCAGCTCAAAATGAATACTAATATGCTTTCTTTTACAAAAAATAATAATATGGATTCGGTCCCTAATCACCAAAGCTGTAAAATAGAAGCTTTAGATGAGATATACTTGTGTGATTCAGATCACAAGTATTTTCAATTTCTGAAGTCTAAAAGTGGCTACGATCTAAAGGATAGCCAAGCCACGAAATTGGGACAAGGTCAGAAAAGAGAGAGACTTCCTTCAGTTGACCAAGATCACATTATTGCAGAGAGGAAACGCCGAGAAAAACTTAGCCAGAGGTTCGTCACACTTTCAGCCATTCTTCCAGGTCTTAAAAAGGTAATCATTTTTCTCCTCAAATTCGGTTTTACATAGTAGAATTAATTAGTTTCTGGATTTTCGGTATAAAGTTCACTAAAAGTACTGAAAAAATTGAGCTATGAAATCATAACTCGAACAGGTGATGGTTTCCATGGTTGAAACCGAAATTCTGAACCTATAAGATTAATATATATATATTTAAAATTTTATTTAAGCTATATACATAGTGTAATATTTTTTTTTACATTGTTAGTATGGTTTATAGTTTAACCGGTTATATCAGATTATTTAACGTTTTCTAGATTATTAATTAATGTGTATCATAGAACTTACAAAATGAGGGGCTAAAGATTTTTAGCATATTTGTTTTGTAAATACTGACTGGTAGGTGGACAAAGCTTCAATTCTTGAACAAGCAATCAGACATGTGAAAGAGCTTAGGGAAAAGGTGCAACAATTGGAAGAAGAGGAAAAGACAAGGTCCCAGGAATCAGTTATGTTTGTAAATAAATCTCAACTGGAAGAAGATGATCATTCCTCTTCTTCATCTGATGAAAACAATCATTGCTCCTCTGGCGACGCAGATATTGAAGTAAGATTCTCAGATAAGAATGTATTGATCAGAATAACCTGTGAGAGGCGCAATGCCTTCGTCCTTAACATCCATAACGAAATAGAGAAGCTTCATCTTTCTATTGTTCAAAGCTGTATGATGCCATTTGGGAAAAAAGCCATTGATGTCACTGTTGTTGCTCAGGTATTATTCTTCAAATTTACTCCACTTTATTTAACAAACCATTAAATGCCATATGTCGTTATACTGAAATAACTTATTTGATCTATATATACATTTTATGGATGGTTATCTGTATTTATCATTTAAATGTCAGTGTATAGTCAGGTTTTGATGAGTTTAAGTTTTATGTATATACTAGTGCCGTAAAACTTTATATAATCAAATCACGGAGTTTAATATAAGTAAATTTTTAAGATAATGAACATAGTAATAATAATAAGTAATCTACTGTATTTCACATGTTGAACAATATTAATAGTATAAATTTTTTACACTACATGTACATAGAACTTAAATCCATTTTTAATTCCTTGTAGATGGAGGACAGTTTCTGCATGTCGCTAAAGGATCTTGTGAAGCATGTTAGAATGGTCACTGCGAGGTTAATGACCCAAGCATAATTAACTTTTCTGAAATATCAGAAAATCTTGGAGAAGCAAAGCGAGTTTGGGATTTTCCTTCACATATTTTGTGTGATCGATTTGCTACGATCATCTTCATTGGTTTGTAAAATATGGTTATCTCCTTGGCTACATGAAGCTTATTTCTAAGTAAACTTATTAAAGTAAAATATCCTACGTTAAGTAAAGATAGTTATGTGTGGGTGTTTACATAAGTAAATTAAAGGCCTTACGTTAAAATAAAAGAAGATCCGGCTTGTTATGTATCACACAGTAAAATTACTTCATTTGAAATTTCCCTATTATAATTCTTGATTCGTGTACGATTTCCATATTCAGCTTTCGGTTTTTTTAATTTCTTCATACGTCAAACCTTTCTGAATATTATTGGTCAACACTTCCTGTCAAAAACGACAAGAAACACCAAGCCAAATAAACAAAACAGGAATATAAGATGTTTTCATCTGGGGATAAATACCAGGTGATATATTAACTTTCCAACATAGAAACACTAATCAAAGTATATAGACTTCAAATCGAGTAAGAGTCTCCTTATGTGAGTAAAATTTAAAGGGCTAAGAAGATTAAAAAAATGTAAATATCAAATTTTATTAAAATGACTTTTTTTAATAAGCCAATCACCCAGGCTTTCATCTCCCGTGGTATTGGGGGATTTGCCTCGAACCCCTACCTCGTCGATTATATTAATAAAATAGTACAACCGAGGGAGACATATAAAGGCGGCTCAACAACACTTGGGGCTTAAAGCCAAATTTTAATTGGAGGCCCTTCAATAATAATTTTAATAAATATTTTTATTTAGGATATATTTTATAACTTTTTGAGATGCAAAATTATTAATTAATTTTCTATAATCGATTTCTTCTAATAGGCTTGTGACTTGTTCATCTAAAAACACTCCCCTATAGTTTCGAATTTAGTTTTTCTATTGTTTGTGAAAATTTTATCAAGATTTCCTTTTTTAGATTGTATATTTCAACTCTTCTCCTTGTTTTTTAGAATAACAAGATTTATATTTTCTAGTTGTCATATTCAAATTCTAATAAATATTTTAAAAATATACCTATGAAGTAAAAATAACAAATATAACAAATTTAAGATTAAAAAAGATACTGAAAAGTTAGAATGTAAGAACTAGATTCAAGAAGGATGAAGACTTAATTCCAAATTTCGTAATGCTGCTTCAAATATTTCTCGCAAGCTTTAAACGTGAGAAAGAACAGAAAATAAGACACAATTTAGTATAAGGAAAGTAATTTTAACTATGTCTTTAAGAAGCAACATAAATTATGGGAAGTTTTGAGCAACAAATAGTTCATCTTAGAAAAAGTAAGAAAAAATATAAGACAACGTATGTAAATTGATGGAAAAGGTAAAATGAAAGATTGTAGCTCTTCCATAAATTAAGAAAGAGAGTGTAAAGATTTACCCAGTCACTTATTCACATAGCTAAAATGTTGGCTTTTCTTTTATAAGAAAATTTTCATTTTCTTCTAAATAGTACTCGATATTTTTCAAAACATAAAGTAAAATATAAGCCCATTATTATTGAAAATGGGGCCCCAAAATTTGGGGCCTAAAGCAACAGCTTTAGCTGCTTTATGGTTAAGCCGGCACTGGGGACATAAACCTTACCTTTGTGGTGTCTTTCCTACAGTGAAAGGAAGGGTCTATGGGCAAAAATAACACAACTTAACTAACATAAAAGTTGAACTTTTCGTATCTAATTCTAAATGAGGGTACTTGCCATTTATCCATAAAGAAAGGACCTTTGGCAGCTTTGGGAATTTGCTGGAAATTCGTGTGGATGATGCCTTCTGTTGATGTTGTGGCATTTTTTGCAAACCAATCAGCAACCTGATTTGCCTCTCGATAGCAATGACTGATAGTATGTTCTAATATCTCAATGATGTCTTCAATCTCCTTCCTTAGTGTATAGTTGTGCAATGTTCTGTTTTGCAGCATGTTGTGAATCACCAAAGAATCAATTTCTACCATGAAGTTGTTGAGTCTATTATTGACACACCACTCGCACCCAAATTTAATCGCTCTCAACTCCGCAACATTGCTACTACTACAGTTGATAGGAATCGAGAAGGCCATGACAAATTCTCCTTCATCATTTCTGAGAACTCCTCCTATCCCTACTTTGCCACTTTGTTTGTTGAAACTCCCATCAGTGTTAAGCTTTAGTTTTCCTTGATATGAGGCATCTCCCATAATACACACCTCCAAATTGGTATAGGTTTAAGTCTCTCAATTAACTCATAGTTCCTATACCAATTATTATGAATGAGAATAGAGGGAAACTTCCTGTTCATAGTAGCATTGGTGTTCCAGAGAATTTGGGACTTTATTTTGTATTGACTAAACTTCATACCATCCCCAAATTTGCACGAAGTATAGCTTCTCCAAAGTTCCCAGCAAATAAAGATTGGCATTATATGTAAAATCATCTTATGTACTAAATTCTTTGATTTCCTCTGCCACCATTGAGTGAGGACACTACTAATGGAACCAGAGATATGTTGGATTCCCAGAGGATTTCCAAAGAATTTCCATAGACTAATAGCAGCTTCACTATCAAAGAAAACATGATGAATATTTTCACATTGAGGGATACTACAACAAGTGCATTTTGAAACTAGTTGATTACCGAACCTCCTGATATTGTCATCAAAAGGAAGCTTCCTATGTATCATTCTCTAAATAAGAAATGACATTTTGAATGGAATACATTTGTGCCAAACTTTACCAAGTATGAGATTTTTCTGTTTAGTGGTTCGTACCATATGCCAAGCAATGGTATTAGAGTAGTGACCATCCTCAGTGAGCCTCCAAGTAGCATAGTCATTTTGATCATGTCTTCCTCTTTGGATACTATTGATATGTTGAGTAATTTCAATGGGAAGGACTCTTTTAAACTTATTAATATCCCATCCCTCTCCTCTGAAGAACTCTGCAACTGAAACTTTGCCAGTTGTTTTGGAATGATTGACTACCTTAGCAAGTGATCCTTTACCTGTTCAATCATCCCACCAGAAGCTACATTTCCCTGTTATCTTTGTCCCTAAATTGAAGCATACCTCTCCAAGAGTGTGAGTTCCCAGATGTAATAGATTTAGAGACAGGGTGTGCTCTAATACAGTATTTGGCTCTCAAAAAATCAGCCCATAATGAGGGGCATGTTCTGCACCTCCACCACTTCTTGATTGAGCAAATGCCATTAAATTCTTCTAATGCCTATACCTCCCTCTTCTTTTGGAAAGCATAAGTTCTTCCATGAACTCCAGTAAATTTTGTTCTTATCACCATATGAACCCCAAAGAAATCTAGTAAAGTTTCTCAATGAGTCTAAGAGTAGCTTTTGGAGGAGACATTGCAGATAGTGTGTACAAAGGGTGAGATTGTAGAATATTTTTAATAATGATCATTTATCCTCCATACGATAGCATTCTTCCTTGCCAGCCGCTTATTCTCTTAATAATCCTGGCAACCATCTCCTCAAAGTAGCAAATTTTCTTCCTTCCTACATAAATAGGACATCCTAGATACTTGAAAGGAAATTGTTTGTCCATGAAGCTAGTGGTCCTCCTGATTCTATTTATCCTTCCAGCTTTAGTATTAGGAGCTGGAATGAAGAAGCTCTCATAGACATTGAGTTTTTGCCCAGATGCCATACCATATTTCTTGATTTTATTCATGATTAGCTTGA
Source organism: Nicotiana otophora (assembly GCA_000715115.1). Taxonomy (NCBI): domain Eukaryota; kingdom Viridiplantae; phylum Streptophyta; class Magnoliopsida; order Solanales; family Solanaceae; genus Nicotiana; species Nicotiana otophora. The sequence continues at coordinate 75,806 of AWOL01S0003590.1, forward strand.
TGGATTTATTGTTGCTTGCCATGAAGATGACAATATCATCCGCATAAGCAAGATGATTAATTTGAGGACCTCTGGATGGCATGTTAAAATGAGGGAGATTGTCGTCTTCATGAAGCTTGTTAAGGGATCTGGTGAGAACTTCTGGGCCCAGAATGAACAAGGAAGGAGAAAGAGGATCTCCTTGCTTCAACCCCTGTGAGGATGTAATAAAACCATGTCTGGTACCATTAAGGATAATAGAATACCAAACATTGGAAATAAGATTCTTAGTGATATTAATCTATTGTTGTGAGAATCCGAATTTCTCTATCACAGCAGTAATGAAGTCCTAAGATATCCTATCATATGCCTTTTTCATATCTAATTTAAGCACAATATTACCCCCTTTGTTGTGGCCCTTTATACCCTGAACAATCTCCTGATCAAGGATATTTTCTGTGATCAATCTGTCTTTGATGAAGCCACTCTGATTATAAGAGATTAGTTTGGGTAGGAGTGGGTTTAGTCTTTTGGACATAATCTCAGTAATGATCTTGTTCGAGACATTGACTAGGATAATAGGACTTAACTCTGAGAAAGTCTCAGGGGCTTCCACTTTTGGAATCAACATAAGGCACGTATGGGAAAAGAACTTAGTCAGATGTTTACCATTGAAGATGGCCTGGACAAATTGAATGATGTCATATTTAATGATGTTCCAGCAGCTATGATAAAATGTCCCGTTATAGCCATCAGGACCAACATCACTATCACCACTAATACTGAAAACAACCTTTCTAATCTCCTCTTCCATTAGTATAAAGTTAATGATGTCATTCTCCTCATCAGTAATACACCTAGGAATGCAATCAATGATATTCAGATTCAAATCCTTTCTGGAGAGATTAAACAACTTCTCATAGTGCTTGATAGAAGCTTTTGTAATCTTTTCCTCACTTCTGACCCAATTTTCTTTGTGGTTTTTGATTCTATGAATTTGAAGCTTCCCCCTCCTTTCTCTGACGACACTATGAAAATACTTTGTGTTGTAGTCTTCTTCTTCAAACCATTGTATTTGGGATTTTTGTTTCAAGAGTGACTCTTGCATTGATTGCCATCTTATATAGTCGGCCTGACATATGTTTAAGTTCTCTCTGCTCTGTTCAGTATTATGCTCCTGGTCAATTTCTTCCAATAGTTCCACTTCTGCTTCCCACTTGTTAACATGGTCATAGATATTACCAATGTCATCCTGGACCATTGAGTAAGTTTTCTGCTAAATATTTTAAGCTTTTGCTGAAGCCTCTACATACAGTTGCCCTAAATAGGGGTGTCCAAATATCATTAATAAGTTCATAAAATCCTCGTTGATTAGTCCAGAAATTTAAGAACCTGAAGTATTTGATATTATGAGATAAATGGTTGTGGCATTTGAACAGAAGGGGCCTATGGTCAAAACCAGATCTATTAAGATATTTGACACTGCATGTTTGAAACAATTGTGTCACGATCCAAAATTCATTAAAGGTCGTGATGGCGCCGAACACCGTTGTCAGGCAAGTTAAAAATAAATACTTAATTTAGTTCTCATTTTAATATTTTTTTGAATCATATTTCCTTCAATTAAATAGTAAAAGGTAGAATTTACAGAGTAAATAATAATATTTTTAACAAATTTCAATACAGGACAACCCAAATCACCCCAAAATCCGGTGTCACAAATGCATGAGCCTCAACTAGGAATGTAAAATAAAATACAACATCTGTCCGAAATACAAATTCGAACAGGAGAAAGATAAATACTCGGAAGGAAACTCTGCTGGCTGCGGATTCATAACGTGGAATGCAGCTCACCTAAATCCCCGCAATAATCGCGCCTCTGCGCCCACAAGGCCACTAGAGATATATGCACCTGCACAAAAATGTGCAGCAAGTGTAGTATAAGTACGTAAATCAACGCGCACCCAGTAAGTATCCCGCCTAACCCCGAAGAAGTAGTGACGAGGGGTCGACTTCGACACTTACTATAGGCTATAAATAAAATATCAATGATATGATTAGGCATGGATTACGTAGAACGAATGTAAGCTCAATATCATGAAATAAGTAAACAATTCTTTTGTTCATAAGTAATTTCCAAATTTATTTTCGTCATTTAACATTTTTGTATCTCGGGCCCATGAAAGCAATATCAATTATTATCAATTTCAAAAAATATATATCATGCACAAATCATGCCGAAGTCTTACGGCCCGATCCAACATAATATTTAAACTGTGCACTGCCGAGAGTCGAACGGAGCGAACCATAGATGCATCTATTTAACCTTCCGAGACGTTCGACCCTCTCCACAAAATAGAAAATACAATTTAAAATAACCAAATTCAAGATTTATTAAGGGAATCTATTAAAAAAAAATATAAATTCTCATTTACGGTCAAGAAGAATGAAGTTTAACCTTTTAAAGTTCCTTTACCAAGTTTCGATATGATTTAAGCAATTTAAATTAACAAGTAGGATGCAAGCATCGCAATTATAACATGATGTGGGTCCTAGACTACCCGTACATAAGCATATTAGTAGCTACGCACCGACTCTCGTCACCTCGTACGTACATAGCCCCCACAAATAGTAACACATAATGATTTGATTCACCTATGGGGTTAATTCCCTCTTACAAGGTTAGAAAGGAGACTTACCTCGCTCCGAAATTCTATAACCGACTCCCAAACCCTTCCAACAACTCAAACCGATGCCCATCGCTCCAAAACTAGTCAATACATGTGCAAACCCATAAATATATACTCTAATACTCATAATAATTCAATTTATAACAATTTCCAGCTCCGCTCGAAAAATCGAAAAAGCAACCCTCGGGCCCACGTGCCCGGAGTCCGAAAATTTTTGAAGACAAACTCTACCCATAGCACTACGAACTCAAATATATAATTTATTCCAAATTCCATGTCCNACTACCCATAGCATTACGAACTAAAATATATAATTTATTCCAAATTCCTTGTCCAATTTCGTGGTCAAAATCTAAAAATATTAATTTCTAGGTTTTTATTCAAAATCCCAAATTTTCACAAATTTTCAAGTCTAAATCCTTATATAATCCAAGTATTTAACTTGCAATAGGTGGGAATTACTTACCTTGACATAGATGACGAAAATATCCCTTCTATGAGCTCCAAAAAGCGCCCAACCAAATGAAAAGAATGGGAGAAATGAACCCAAACCCCGCTTTAAAAATATTTTGCCCAGCCCGACCTTTGCACCTGCGGTCAAATAGCCGCTTCTGCGGCTCCGCACCTGCGGAAATTCCATCACAGGTGCGACTCTAGCTTGACCCAACAATCCCCGCATCTGCGCCCCATGTAGCGCATCTGCACATCCACTTCTGTGGCTCTTCATGCGCAGGTGCGGTCCCACTTCTGCTAAACTTGACCGCATCTGCGGTCCTAGCCTTCCCTAGCCAGAACCGCTTCTGTGATCCTCTTGGCCGCTTTTGCGGCTCCGCACCTGCGGCCAAAACCTCGCAGGTGCGGTTACACCAGATACCAGCTGCCTTAGCATTTCTTCCAAGTTCAAACGCGATCCGTTAACCATCTGGAATCCACCCGAGGCCCTCGGGACCTCAACTAAATATACCAACACGTCCCAAAACACATTACGAACTTAGTCGAGCCTTTAAATCACATCAAACAATGCTAAAAATACGAATCACCCTCCAATTAACCTAATGAACTTTGAAACTTCAAACTTCTACAATCGATGCCGAAACCTATCAAATCACGTCCTATTGACCTCAAATTTCGCACACAAGTCACATTCGACATTACGGACCTATTCCAACATTCGAAATTTGAATTCGACCCCGATATCAAAAAGTCCACCCTCGGTCAAACTTCTTAAAACGTTCGAATTTCTAACTTTCGCCAAATGACCACAAAATGACCTACGGACCTCCAAATCCACTTCCGGACGTGCTCCTAAGACCAGAATCATCATACGGAGCTATCCCAGACTCGGAATCCCAATCGGACATCGATAACATTGAAATGCACTTTAACCCAAATTTATGAAATTCTTCCAAAATGACAACCTTCCACAATAGGCACCGAAACGCTCCCGGGTCATCCAAAACCCGATCCGTACATACGCCCAAGTCCAAAATCATCATACGAACCTGTTGGAACCTTCAAATCCCGATTCAGAGGTCGTTTACTCAAAAATCAAACCTTAGTCAATTCTTTTAAAGCTTCTGAAATTAGAATTTTCTTTCCAAATCAACTTCGAACTTCCCGAAACTCAATTCCGACCACGCGCACAAGTCATAATACCTAAAGTGAAGCTACTTAAGGCCTCAAACCGCCAAACGACGTGCTGGAGCTCAAAATGACCGGTCGGGTCGTTACATTCTCTCCCACTTAAATATACGTTCGTCCTCGAATGTGCTAAGAACTGCTCTGGAGTTGTTTGAAATCATTGGTCAACACCTCGTGCACCTACCCGTGCTACCACAACCCAGTTGAGCACATTAACTCGAGCCAATATGAAGATCTTACTCTTTATTTAGTCAAGTAAGTCTTAGAGTCAAATTCCAATATCCGAAATTCTCCACCAGGCCTGTTTCCAACATACAGACACTGTATCAGTCACTACACACTGCACCAAACACGATTGTATACCCTTACTAAATTCTTACCATGTACTGTATAGTTCAGATGACCACAATAATATCCTCCGATAACAATAGCCGAAATTCTACGAATCTGATGCCCACAATAAACTTCATGACACGTATAAGTCCTGTTCCAACTCTTGAAATGCTGCCATGATGGAAGAGATGTGCAGAAATTCATAACCAACTTCCGAGCCAACAAATCATTGGGTTTCTTCTCTTGACAAGAACCATTACCTCATTATGAACCAAATAATAATATTTGCTCTCTAATATACTTCATATAAATCTGATCGCACTGATCCCAGGTCCAAAAATCTCGTCTCACCCAGTATAATTCGTTTCGGCAATAAGCCACAACAAATACTACCAAAGGTCTCATATGATGCCACCACGTGCCAACAATCCACAAACTCGAATGTGGTACATAAGAAAAACGAACTCTGGAAAGAACTACTCAACCCACGTAACTAATTTAAACAACCGAAAAGATGTTATGAACCTTCCCCAGGAACTGAGAAGCAAAACACACAATAATAGATATAGGGAATTGTACTCAACATCACACTATCGCGGCGTGCAACCTGATCCACACATGATACCGTTGCGTCATGCAACCCGATCCAGCCATGATACCCGTGACGGCGTGACACCAATCCAATCAATATATCCGTGGCGGCGTGCCACCCGATCCAACCATATACCCGTGGCGGCGTGCCACCCGATCCACACGTAATAATCGAAAGAAAACACACATCGAGCCGTAATTCTTATACTCACGAAATGCCCAAATATCAACAATAAGAACGCCAAATGCATAATACAAATCCTGGGGAGACGGGTAGCATCACGCGCTACAAAACTCAAGCACAACTAAGGTGCGATATATGATCTGCATCTCGAGAGCCATCTGGCTCACATAATACCACAAACCATATGGGACCTCGATACGAGTGCAAATAATCAAACCACCTTACAACCCACCTGGTATAATATAGATTACGCGGAATAGCTGACGACATAAATAACATCTAAAGCCCGAAGACCCTTCCGAAAATAACGCTATGCTGAGATGAGCACATCCGCCCTGATACAGAGCCCACTTTCACATTTAGATCCATCTACGGACCTCAAACCGATTCTAATCATATCGTGCTTGGCTAAATAGCCCCTCAAGGATACACAATGACCTATTCACGACACATAAGAACATCCGTCAAATCCAGAACAAACATCCATATTCCACAACAAAATGAACCGAGCGCTTTCAGGCATAAATGCTCACATTAGCGATAGCACCACAATCTCCATACTTGGTTTTAAATATTTAACCAATCAATTGACTACATGCCACACTTATACAATCTTCCCGTGGGATACACTCCAACGACCTGTCGCACCAGGTAACAAGTCTGCATATCCATATCACTGGTCACACTAACGCTGTAAAGAAAATCAAGAAGCTGCAAATTAGTACACAAAGCCTCTTACACAGGACACTGATCTGAAGTGACGCTAAGGACAATACCAGCTTACTCTAAACATCTGAATTCCTCCCTGCTTATCCGAGCTCGTGACATTCTTGTCGACATCAACTGCAACCTTGATCCTCAACTTCCAATTCCCATGCCGCTCACTGCACCTAACATACCAATACGCAAGAGTACAAAAATTTCATCATAACTCCCGAACCACCAATAGGGTACACACTTCATCATATAGAAACTCTTCACTTAACTCATTTCAAGAGAACCATTGCCACACGTGACTGAATTTTCATAACCGTAGAGAATACAAACCTCGAGTGGTGGTCTAAACCACCATAATTCTTCGGGCTCCATCTACACATAACAGGCCAAAATACTCGAATGCCTCCAAATAAGATCAATTACGGCGACCATCAAACCTCGCACGTACCGCTACAAATCACATGTGTACTTAACACGCTGAAGGAACTGATCATTGTCACCATCATGCCAATTCAACCATTGCTAACCGAAACCGACTTCTTCTAATTTACTCAGGATTTGCCTTAGAAATAATAATAGCTACATTCAAAACATCATGAACCCAAATCCGCACTCATCCTGAGTGACCTTATTTCACGAGACCATGTTTGTCTCAAAACCCACAAACCATCTCATACCCTCCCTGTGCGCACATTCGCATCTTCAACTGGTACACCCATTCTGATATTTTCCCTATGATTCTGAAGTTATTTTCTCCCATTCTTCCACTTCTACACCGCATACTGAAGATAACTTAGAACACTCCAAGCCCCTTTTATAATCCGCTGCAACAACTCGATACTTAACCATACTACAAACTTGAAATCCTTAGGCACCACACTTTAACTTTTGAATCCACTAGGACCGTTGTTGAGAGTCACCCACTCTGACTTGGTCCCGAATATAATCAAACCCCAAGGCTCTGCTAGCACATGAACACCCTCTAAAAGAAGCACCCGGCTGAATCATTTTCCTTATAAATCACATCTACACGAAGCATAAACTCCGAGTCTTCCCAAAGCCTAAACATGAATCGATAAGACCAATTGTAGCACACATTCCTCAAATCCTTGGCTTAAATCACCGCTGATGTTCTCTTTATTTAGTCGTAATAACCCACCAATATGCCGATAACCAGAAACATCACAAGTAGATAACCATGCAATCCAATCATAGACGGTGGGGATCTCCCACTTAGCTTGAAGCTACCACTGCATAACTCTGGAACCTACCAAGATTCCTTCTTCCTTACTGACATGACCTTGCGTAATCGACCCGCCAAATTCCTCGAAATCTTCCTGTTAACCATTTCATGAACGCTTTGAATCACTAGCCACATTTATATATTCGACCTCTTACTGGATAACCAGTAAAATTCTTCGTAGAAGCTTCATCAAAACCACGCGACATTTAACCTATTCACCGAAAATAACCCACCTGTGAAAATTCCATACCGACATTGTCCAACATCGCTGCACTGAGTACAGTTACCACGAAACCAATAAACTATCCCAAGCCCGTGCTCGTTCCCCAGCTGTACAAGTCCGTTCACCCCCCATGGACATCAACTAAAGGTGCGACAATACATTCCAATCCAAAGTCATGTTGTATCCTTCTTCATATCATGCAACTCCTTTCCGTCGTATCCAACCTTCTCCGTATAGCAACCAATATTCCAAATTAAGTGTAGACTTAGTCACTGCCCACCATGAGTTCCAAACCACTCTAAACTTTCCTCAACGCGTGTAGCTATTCTACCATAGAACTCATCTGATACTCTGCCACTCTCCCACTTTGGTCAAACCCTCTCCTTTAAGAAACTACCCGACTTCTATTTCTCACACTTGGCCTTCTAGAAAGTTAACCACCGCAAGACACCTCCTACATGTCTTTCTTCATTCTTCGCTGCCCAGTTGTTGCCTTAACTCAATATCTATCTCTGTAGCACTTGAACCAATAGATCGCTACTAACTTTAAGCCTCCCCGAAGATCATCTTCCTTGAGCCCTCAACATCCGGACCACCGATTAAGTCCCGAACCACCGCACACTGCGATCTCTGACAGCCGCTTCCCCGGCACTATTTCACACTACCCTGTCCCGAAGGCAAATTGATGAAGACCATAACACCGGCGAACTTAACACATTCAATCCAGGGCGACGACACCACATCACAGATGAAAATTCCACATAGTCGAAATACTAAGTCTTGTTACTCCGTCAACCCAAACCTAAACATTCATAGTTCTATTGCCTTTCCTTCGCCAAAAATAAAATACCGGATCTATGAATCATGCACTGAGTAAGCATTCTTCTAAGTCATTCGCTGTCTCGACGCATAGGCAAGCGTCTTACCATTACACAAACATAGTGCGATAGCAACGCACGAATTGTCATAACAATCAATGCCAAATCTCAAAACCTTAGGTAATACTGATACTGAGCCGCAATGATAGAACGACCTTCGCAAGGCAACGACGATAGCCCAATCAATTACGCAGGGAGAAACATCCTGCACCACATCTGTAGTACCATTGAAATTCCTCGATTACCGAGTTTTAACAAGCGCTTCACGTTGCATAAGATTGAATAGGACAAAAATAAAGGTACAAGCCTCAAAAGAATCAATTCGCACGATGAGGAATCAAGAAGGGAAGTGCTCCTAACAGCCTTGTAGCCTCTCGAAGATACGTACAGACGTCTCCGTACTGATCCGCAAGACTCTACTAGACTCGCTCATGACTTGTGAGACCTAAGTGAACCTGGCTCTGATACTATGTTGTCACGACCCAAAATCCATTAAAGGTCGTGATGGCGCCGAACACCGCTGTCTAGCAAGCCAAAAATAAATACTTAATTTGGTTCTCATTTTAATTTTTTTTGAAATCATATTTCCTTCAATTAAATAGTAAAAGGTGGAATTTACAGAGTAAATAATAATATTTTTAACAAATTGCAATACAGAACTACCCAAATCACCCCAAAACCTGGTGTCACAAGTGCATGAGCCTCAACTAGGAATGTAAAATAAAATACAACATCTGTCCGGAATACAAATTCGGACAGGAGAAAGATAAATACTCAGAAGGAGACTCTGCTGGCTGCGGACTCGTAACATGGAATGCAGCTCACCTAATTCCCCGCAATAACTGTGCCTTTGCACCCACAAGGCCACTAGAAATATATGCACCTGCACAAAAATGTGCAGTAAGTATAGTATCAGTACGTAAATCAAAACGTACCCAGTAAGTATCCCGCCCAACCCCGAAGAAGTAGTGGCGAGGGGTCGACTTCGACACTTACTATGGGCTATAAATAAAATATCAACGATATGATTAGGCATGGATTACGTAGACTGTAAGCTCAATATCATGAAATAGGTAAACAATTCTTTCGTTCATAAGTAATTTCCAAATTTATTTTCATCATTTAACATTTTTGTATCTCGGGCCCATGAAAGCAATATCAATTATTATCAATTCCAAAAAATATATATCATGCGCAAATCATACCGAGGTCGTACGACCCGATCCTACATAATATTTAAACTGTGCACTGCCGAGAGTCGAACGGAGCGAACCATAGATGCATCTATTTAACCTTCCGAGGCGTTCGACCCTCTCCACAAAATAGAAAATACAATTTAAAATAACCAAATTCAAGATTTATTAAGGGAATCTATTAAAAAAAAATATAAATTCTCATTTACGGTCAAGAAGAATGAAGTTTAACCTTTTAAAGTTCCTTTACCAAGTTTCGATATGATTTAAGCAATTTAAATTAACAAGTAGGATGCAAGCATCGCAATTATAACATGATGTGGGTCCTAGACTACCCGTACATAAGCATATTAGTAGCTACGCACCGACTCTCGTCACCTCGTACGTACATAGCCCCCACAAATAGTAACACATAATGATTTGATTCACCTATGGGGTTAATTCCCTCTTACAAGGTTAGAAAGGAGACTTACCTCGCTCCGAAATTCTATAACCGACTCCCAAACCCTTCCAACAACTCAAACCGATGCCCATCGCTCCAAAACTAGTCAATACATGTGCAAACCCATAAATATATACTCTAATACTCATAATAATTCAATTTATAACAATTTCCAGCTCCGCTCGAAAAATCGAAAAAGCAACCCTCGGGCCCACGTGCCCGGAGTCCGAAAATTTTTGAAGACAAACTCTACCCATAGCACTACGAACTCAAATATATAATTTATTCCAAATTCCATGTCCAATTTTGTGGTCAAAATCCAAAAATATCAATTTCTAGGTTTTTCTTCAAAATTCCAAATTTTCACAAATTTTCAAGTCTAAATCCTTATATAATCCAAGTATTTAACTTGCAATAGGTGGGAATCACTTACCTTGACATAGATAACGAACAACTCCCTTCCAAGAGCTCCAAAGATCGCCCAACCAAATGAAAAAATGGGTGAAATGAACCCAAACCCCACTTTAAAAATATTCTGCCGAGCCCGACATTCGCACCTGCGGTCAAATAGCCTCTTCTGCAGCTCCGCACCTGCAGAGATTCCATCGCAAGTGCGGCTCCAGCTCGTCCCAACAATTCCCGCATCTGCGCCCCATGTAATGCATCTGCGCATCCGCTTCTGCGGTTGTTCATGCTCAGGTGCGGTCCAGCTTCTGCGGAACTTGACCGCATCTGCGGTCCTAACCTTCCCCATCCAGAACCGCTTTTGCAACCCTCTTGGTCTCTTTTGCAGCTCGGCACCTGCGGCCAAAACCTCGCAGGTGCGGTTACACCAGATACCAGCTGCCTTAGCATTTTTTCCAAGTCCAAACTCGATCCATTAACCATCCGGAATCCACCCGAGGCCCTCGGTACCTCAACCAAATATACCAACACGTCCCAAAATACATTATGAACTTAGTCGAGCCTTTAAATCACATCAAACAATGATAAAAACACGAATCACCCTCCAATTCAAACTTAATAAATTTTAAAACTTCAAACTTCTACAATCGATGCCAAAACCTATCAAATCACGTCCGATTGACCTCAAATTTCGCATACAAGTCACATTCGACATTACAGACCTATTCCAACTTTCAGAATCGGAATCCGACCCTGATATCAAAAAGTCCACTCCTGATCAAACTTCTTAAAACCTTCGAATTTCTAACTTTCGCCAAATGATCCCAAAATGCCCTACGGGCCTCCAAATCCACTTCCGGACGCGCTTCTAAGACCGAAATCATCATATGGAGCTATTCTCAGACTCAGAATCCCAATCGAACATCGATAACATTGAAATTCACTTCAACCCAAATTTATGAAATTCTTCCAAAATGCCAACCTTCCACAATAGGCGCCGAAATGCTCCCGGGTCATCCAAAACCCGATTCGGATATACGCTTAAGTCCAAAATCATCATACGAACCTGTTGGAACCTTCAAATCCCGATTCTGAGGTCGTTTACTCAAAAATCAAACCTTAGTCAATTCTTCCAACTTAAAGCTTCCGAAATTAGAATTTTCTTTCCAAATTAACTCTGAACTTCCCGAAATTCAATTCCGACCATGCGCACAAGTCATAATACCTAAAGTGAACCTACTCAATTGTTCAAATCACCAAACGATATGCTGGAGCTCAAAACAACCGATCGGGTCATTACAAATTGAGCCTAGAGGTCATTGATGAAGATTCTATCAAGTCTCTTCCAAATTCTTTTCCTTGGTCTCCAGTTATTGCACCATGTAAATTTGGGGCCTGTAGAGACAATGTCTGAGACCTCATAGTTATCCATACAGTTTATGAAGTCAAAGCTCCTAGACATTCTGTGAGGATTTCCTCCTAATGTTTCATCAGGATCCATGATAATGTTGAAATCTTGTCCAATTCACCAAGGTCCATTGATGATTGAGTGCATAGTTTCTAAGATGTTCCACAAATCCTTTCTTTCAACTGAGGTATATTTGGCATACACAACTGTGATGTTAAAATTAGGATCATACAAGTCATGCTTGAGTTGAATTGTAACTTATTGTTCCTCATCTGCAAGGATAGTGGCTTTGCAATTCTGCTTCCAAAAATACCAAATTTGACCATTCGTTTAAGCGTAGCAGTGTTGAAAGCCAAGGTATCTCCTGTATCCTTCGATTTTGCTCTTATTGACAAAGTGTTCCATGATGGCTACAAAGTCTGTTTTATTGATGTCACGCAGATTCTTCAATCCAGGTAAGGCCTTCTTAGACCTCACTCCCCTTATATTCCATATGGTTGTACTAATCATGGAATACCATAGGGGAAAAATCAACTTTGACTCCTTTCCCTCGAGGAAGGTTGTATTTTGTCTTTGTTCTTGTAAGTTTTCCTGTCTCTGATTCTTCCTATTTTAATAGGAGAGATCCCGTGTTTATTGGATACCTTCTTTAATTGAGTTTCTGCAGGGTCTTTTGGTTGTTTGTTAAGTATTTCTGCGATGGTAGGTGAAGTAGATTCACGGGTATTCTCGCTCACTTCCTCTTCAGTTTTGGAATTGATTTTCACAACTTTATCTTGTAAATTGCAATCATCTTCATCAACAACAACTTGGATGCCAAGGCGATTTTTGATTTCAGATGGCAGAGAAGCTGACTCTATGTTAGAGACCTCATGCTTGTTGCTTTCATGTTGATCCCCCATGTTAACACTCTCTGAATTTTGTGATTTTTCTTTTGTACTGGATCCCTTTTCCTTGTTATCACATGCTGCTACAGAGTTGTTAGGACTTACTTCAGCTTTAGTATCGAGAGTATTTGATTTATCTTTAGTAGTCTCCTCCTTGCCCTTATTGATATTCTTAGTTTCTAATTCATTGAAACTGTCTCTACTATAGTCTCTAAAGTATTTGTTTGCTTTCTTACTAAATTCTTGGACATGTTCCTCTTGTTGCTTCTTAACAAAGGCTTGAAATTAACAAATCTTTTCTTTTTTGGAATCTTCTTCCTCTTCTTATTCTTCTTGATATTCCTCATATCAATAGTTGGTTCTATGTCCTCTTCCTTCTCACCCTGGTCATCCTCAATAAGCGTAGCTTGTTTTTCTTCCTGGTCTTGTGTCTCTTCATCATTTTTCACCATATTTTGTTTATTGCCTCAATCAAGAGTATCTTATTCCTTCTCTCGGCCTTGAGGATCTTGTTCGTTCACATTTTGACTTTCTTGTCTGGCTTTAAATTATTTCTTTTTTCTATTTCTTTTTGTGTTTGGAACTTGCCAATTTATTTTGTTCCTAAGTTTTCTTTTCCTTTGTTTCTACTTTGCTGATAATTTTCTCATTCTGTTTTCCCTGTTTGATTTCTCTGTTTTATTCTTCTTCTCTCTATTCTCCACCTGTTTTATTTATTCAACTACCCAAAAATTAACTAGAGAGTGCCCTAGCTTTCTGCAGTGTTTAAAGCATTTTGGGACATTTTCCCATTCAAACTTTTGCACATATCCATTTAATGGGACACTTTCATCTTCTGATCCAACATAGACACTCGTATGGAGAGGTTTAAGAAGGTCTATTTCTACTCTTACCTTGGTCATGCTTGGTCTGGTTTTGGTTTTAGTGGCGATATCCAGTTCTAACGATGTTCCTGCTAGCCCCATAACGTACTTGGCATAGTTCCATGTATGCATATGAAATGGTAGTTCAGGAAGTAAGGCCCATACAATTATACAATTGGAAGATCTTCATTTGGTTTGAAATTCGGAGCCATTTTTGTAGCCACATTTGAGCACAGTGTAACTACCCGATCGGTCATTTTGAGCTCTAGTTCGTCGTTCGGCGGTTTGAGGCCATGAGCAACTTCACTTCAGGTATTATGACTTGTGCGTATGGTTGAAATTAAATTTCGGGAAGTTCGGAGTTGGATTGAAAAGAAAATTCTTATTTTGAAAGCTTTAAGTTGGAAGAATTGACTAAGATTGGATTTTAGAGTAAATGGCCTTGGAATCGGGATTTGAAGGTCCCAGCAGGTTTGTATGATGATTTTGGACCTGAGCGTATGTTCGGATCGGGTTTTGGATGACCTGGAAGCGTTTTGGCGCCTATTGTGGAAGTTAGCATTTTGGAAGAATCCCATAAATTTTGGGTTAAAGTGCATTTCAATGTTATCGACGTCCATTTGGAATTCTGAATCTAGGAATAGCTCCGTATGGTGATTCAAATATTGGGAGCACGCCCTGAAGTGGATTTGGAGGTCCGTAGGTCATTTTGGGGCCATTTGGCGAAAGTTGGAAATTTGGATAATTTTGAGAAGTTTGACCGGGAGTGGACTTTTTGATATCGGGGTCAGATTCTGATTCTGGAAGTTAGAGTAGGTCCGTAATGTCGAATGTGAGTTGTGTGCGAAAGTTTAGGTCAATCGGACATGATTTGATAGGTTTCAGCATCGATTGTAGAAGTTAAAGTTTCAAAGTTCATTAAAGTTTGAATTGGGGTGCGATTCATGATTTTGATGTTGTGTGATGTGATTTGAGGTCTCGAGCAAGTTTATGTTACGTTATGGGACTGGTTTGTATGATTGGACGGGGTTCTGGGGGCCTCAGGTGTGTTTTGGGGTGGTTTTAGACCAATTTGGAGCTGTTTGGACTGCTGTTGCTGGTATCTGGTTTCCTTCTTCGCGAACGCGAAGGAAGTTCCGCGTTCACGAAGAGAAATTTGGACGGGGTCGCCAACGCGAAGAAGGGCAGTGCTGGGCAGTGAGTTATTTTAAACGGGATTTTGGCAATTTTCACTTCATTTCCGCCATGGGAGCCGATCTTGGAGCGATTTTGGAGCTCCATCTTCTTCAACTATGTCAAGGTAAATGATTCCCATCTATTGCAAGTTAAATACCTGGATTATATATGGATTTAGACATGAAAAGTTGTAGAAATTTGGGATTTTGAAGAAAAATCTAGCATTTGGTATTTTGGATTTTGACCACGAATTTGGGCATGGAATTGGGAATAAATCATATCTTTGAGTTCATAAGGTTATGGGTAATGATTATCTTTGAAAATTTTCGAAATCCGGGCACGTGGGCCCGATGATGATTTTTATCGACTTTTCGATCGGGGTTGAAAATTTCTATAAATTGGATTATAATGAGTATTCGAGTGTATATTAATGGGTTTGCATAATTACTGGCTAGTTTTGGAGCGTTGTGCTTTGATTCAAGTTGTTTGAAGGGCTCGAAAGAAGGTTATGGAACTACGGAGCGAGGTAAGTCTCCTTTCTAACCGTGTAAGGGGGAATTAACCCCATAGGTGAACTAAATTATTATGTGCTTCTATTTGTGGGGGCCACGTATGCACGAGGTGATGAGAGTCCGTGCGTAGCTACAAGCTATGCCTATATCGGGGTAGGTTTAGGCTCACATCATGCCTTGTTGATATTGTTATTGATTTATGTTTATTGTTTGCCTTGAGAGGGAGCGGGATTGAGTCTGCTTATTATATGTTTTGAAAGGAGTTGAAATTAAAGAACTTAAGATTTAAAAGGTTTCATTTGAATTTTGTAATTTCGAAAAGAATTGAGGAATAATATAATAGCTGAAGAAATCTATGTGTAACCGCATCGCATGTATGTTTCGCGAGCGAGGTAATTTCCTTAAAAAGCTACAAGCTGAATTTCCCTTATTTTGAAAAGAATCAAGAAAGAGATGATTTTAATGTTAAATTTATATTTGACCTCGTCTCAAGTATGATCCGCGAGCGGGATGATTCCTTAAATTTATGTTTGACCGCGTCGCACGTATGATTCGCGAGTGGGGTATTTCCTACTACTCTCATGGGAGCGGGCCATTCGCCTCGATAGATTAAATAGATACATCTATGGTTCGCGCCATTCGACCCTCTGGCAGTGCACAATTTAAATATTTGTTGGATCGGGCCGTACGACCTCAGCATGATTTGCGCATGCCTGTATTGCTTGCCTTGAAATTTATAAATAATGATATTACCTCCCTGGTCTGAGATAAATTGATAAATGATGAAATGTAAATTTGGAAACCTCTTATTAACAAAGTAATTGTTTACTTGATTCATGATTGTCTTGAGTTTACTGTCGTTTTTAATAAATCCACGGCTAATTATATTACTGATGGCCACATTAAGTGTCGAAGTCGACCCCTTATCACTACTTCTTCGAGGTTAGGCGGGATACTTACTTGGTACGCGTTGATTTATGTACTCACACTACACTTGCTGCACGTTTTGTGCAGGTACATATATGACTAGTGGCCTTGTAGGCGCAGATGCACGGTTATTACTGGGACTTAGGTGAGCTGCATCTTATGTACGACCCATAGCCAGCAGAGTCTCCTTCAGAGTATTGTATTTTCTTTCCTGTCCAAATTTGTATTCCAGACAGTTATTGTATTTTATTTTAAATTCCTAGAAAATGCTCATGCCTTTGTGACATCGGGTTCTAGGATGATTATAGGATGTTCAGTATTAAAATTGGAAAACATTTTTATTTATTTTGTAAATTCATCTTTTACTAGATAAATTAAAGTAAATTTATGATTTCAAAAATATTAAAATAAGAATTTAACTAACTGTTTAGTGTTGGCTTGCCTGACAGTGGTGTCCGGCGCAATCACGACCTTTAACGGATTTTGGGTCGTGACAACATGGTATCAAAGCATTAGGTTCACTTAGATCTCACGAGTCATGAGCGAGTCTAGTAGAGCCTTGCGGATCGGTACGGAGACATCTATACTTATCTTCGAGAGGCTAGTAGAGTCATGGTACTACAGATGTGGTGCAGGATGTTTCTCCCTGCGTAATTGATTGGGCTACTGTCGTCGCCTTGTGGAGGATATTCTGTCATTTCAGCTCAGTAGCTGTACTTCTGAGAGCTTTGAGGCTATGCACAGGTTGCTATGATACTCATGAGTTGTTATCGCATAGTACTGATGTGATGGTAGGATGCTTGTCTATGCGTCGAGGCAGTGAATGACTTGAAATGAGGTTTATTCAGTGCATGATTCATAGATCAATATTTTATTTCTGGCAAAAGAAAGGCAATCGAACTAAGAATGCTCATACTTGGGTTGATGGAGTAACGAGACTTGGTATTTTCGAGCGTGGTGTAATCTTCGCTTGTGATTGGTGTCATCGTCCTTTATTGGTTATAATGTGTTAAGTTCACCGGTGTTATGGTTTCCTTCAATTGGCCTTGGGGCAGAGTATTATAAATGGTGCCGAGAAAACATCTGTATTTCCTTAAAATCTCGAACGTTTCCTGCAAATGGGCCAAATGGTCCTCCGCGCGCAGGGACTTAACTAGCATGTCATGGATATAAACTTCCATTGATTTACCTATTTGTTCCTCGAACATTTTATTTACTAGGCGTTGGTAAGTAGCTCCTGTATATTTTAGCCCGAAGGGCATCACATTATAACAATATGTTCCATACTTGGTAACAAATGAAGTCTTTTCCTGGTCTTCTGGGTTCATTTGGATTTGATTATACCCGGAATAGGCATCAATAAAAGTAAGGATCTCGTGGCCGGCCGTGGCATCGATCATGCGATCGATGTTGGGCAGCGAAAAAGAATCTTTGGGGCATGCTTTGTTCAAATATTTATAATCTACACACATTCTAAGTTTGTTCCCTTTTTTAGGCACTACAACTACATTGGCTAACCATTCAAGATATTTCACTTCCCGAATGGACCCTATTTTGAGAAGTTTGATTACCTCGTCCTTTATGAATGCGTGCTTTACCTCGGACTGGGGTCTTCTCTTTTGCTTTACCGATATGAACCTAGGGTATAAGCCCAGCCGATGTGTCATTATATCCGGTGGGATTCCTGTTATATCTAAATGGGATTAAGAAAAACAATCCATGTTATCGATAAGAAATTGAATAAGTATGTTCCTGAGTTCAGGGGTTAATCCCGTTCCCAGGTATACCTTTCGTTCGGACAAACGATCGATTAATATGACTTGATCCAATTATTCGATCATTTATTAGGTGGCATCGGAATCATCGGGAAGCACGAAGGATCGAGGAATCCTATGATCATCATCTTCATCGATCTTCTGATTTTTTGGTTGGGTTAAAGATGGTGTTTGTGATTTTCTTTTGGCATCATGTTCCCCTTTTGAGCTTGATCCCTTTATTGGCGAAGGCAAGGATATCAGATTCGCTTTCTCGACGACAAACATTTCTCTTACGGCCGGTTGCTCTTCCGTACACTGTTATGACCCCCCTCGATGTTGGGAATTTAAGAACCTGGTGTAGGGTCGAGGGTACAACTCTCATGTTTCGGATCCATGGCCTTCCAAAAAGGGCATTGTACCTCTTGTCGCCTTCGATTACATGGAACTTCGTTTCCTGGATAGTCCTGACCATGTTTATCGGCAAAAGTATCTCACCTTTGGTGG
Source organism: Nicotiana otophora (assembly GCA_000715115.1). NCBI lineage: Eukaryota > Viridiplantae > Streptophyta > Magnoliopsida > Solanales > Solanaceae > Nicotiana > Nicotiana otophora. The sequence goes on from AWOL01S0003590.1 coordinate 94,359, forward strand.
TTTCACATGTCATATTGAATCCGTTTAGGACCAGGGTCGCGGGTACGATCTGGTCCTGTAGACCGAGTTGTTGTACGACCTTCAATCTAATGATGTTGGCCGAGCTCCCTGGATCAATTAACACACGCTTAACTTTAGTTTTATTAATAAGTACGGATATTACCAGTGCATCGTTATGAGGTTGTATGACTCCTTATGCATCTTTATCATTGAAAGACAAAGTTCTTATGGGTGCATAATCTTGAGTTCGAGATCGCGTTTTTCTCACAATCGATGTCTTAGTGCGTTTAAGTACCGGCCCTTGAGGGGTATTGACACTGCCGATGATCATGTGAATGACGTGTTGTGGTTCTTCTTGTTTTTTCTGCTTGCCGAAATACCTATTTTTGAAATGGTTCTTCGCCCTGTCGCTTAATAATTCTCGAAGGTGCCCTTTAGTGAATAACCGAGCTACCTTCTCTCTTAGTTGCCTGCAATCTTCCGTTCTTGGCCATGGGTGCCACGATATTCACACATTGGATTGGGATTTCTCTGGGCAGGATCGGTCTACATGGGTCGAGGCCATTTAGTGTCTTTGATGCATCTGATAGCCGACACGATGGCGGATGCATCAATGCTAAAGTTATACTCCGATAAACGAGGTGCTTCCTTAGATCCGGTAGGCTTGTCGAACCCACTTCTGTTCATCGGTCCCCGAGACCCTTGACCTCGATCACTTCATTTGTTGATTTGTCCGGGATTACATCTCGATTCATTGATTCTGTGGTTTCCGTTATACGGTCGATATCGATCCCTGATCGGACCTTGTTCTCGATTGATATCCCTTCGAGTAGCGAGTTCAGCCCCCAACTGATCATCTTCGACTCTAATTTTTTATTGGTACCGATTGTGCATGTCGGCCCAAGTGATAGCTGGGGACTCGATCAGGTTATTCTTTAGTCGTTGTGATGCCGTCGAACTTCATTCGTTCAAATCTTGAGTGAAAGCTTGAACAGCCCAATCGTCTGTGACTAGTGGAAGATCCATTCGTTCCATTTGAAAACTAGATACGAACTCCCTTAGCATCTCGTTATCCTTTTGTCTTACTTTGAAAAGGTCTGATTTCCTCATTGCGACCTTTATGGCCCCAGCGTGTGCCTTTACGAAAGAATCTGCTAACATGGCAAATGAACCGATCGAATTCGGTGGTAGGTTGTGATACCAAATCCTTTCTCCCTTCGAGAGGGTCTCTCCAAACTTTTTCAACAACACAGATTCAATTTCATCGTCCTCCAAATCATTACCCTTGATGGCACGCGTGTAAGAGGTGACGTGTTCGTGGGGATCGGTCGTTCCATTATATTTGGGAATTTCGGGCATACGGAATTTTTTGGGGATTGGTTTTGGGGCTGCGCTCGAGGGGAAAGGAGTTTGCACGATTTTTTTGGAATCCAACCCTTTTATCTTTGGTAGAGCCCCCGGATCTGGTTGACCCTGGAATTATATGTTTCAACTTTTTTATTGTTGGCTTCGACTCGCTTTGTGAGCTCCTCGAGTATTTTAGCGATTTTGGGAGTAGTCCCCGATTCTTACTCATTTGACCTCACTATGGCTGGCTCCGTTCCATGGGAAATTTCTTGGGGTGGACTTGGCTCCGACCTGCTTGGTAGTTGGGTTTGGCTTTGAAACTGAGCTATTGCTACCTGTTGGGCTTGTAACATTTCGAAAAGCATACCCAAGCTGAAACCGTTTTCCTCAATGTTATGGGTATTTTGAGCTGCAGACCGAGTGCCACCATGAATGCTATTTTCAGGTTCAGAATGTATGTTCGCCTCAATGGCCACATGCGAATTGATATCTATCGGCACTCCGATCCGAGCTCCAACGGCGTTGACAAGTGGTCTTTCGTTACTGGGTGTCAAGTTGTTGTTCTCATCTTGAATACCAGCTTCGTAGTCGATAGGTAAGGCCATTTGATTGGTAGTTAGTCGTTGCTAATCCGAAATCCGAGATACTTTTGGAAACAAGAAAAAAAGGGTATGTTTTTGCAGATTCGTATCAAATAACCACTGTTATCCTTAGCCCCACGGTAGGCGCCAAACTGTTTACCCGAAAAAACGGATGGAGTTGAATTTGTATGTAGTTTTAAGGATATATGATATAAATTAATACGAATCGTAAGGATAAATAGAAATATCAAATATGGATTGCAAAGAATACAAAGTAAACAAGGTTGTAAAGAAGATGATTTTTAGGACTAAGCAAGTTGAATCAATCAAGTTGAATCAATTTATGAAGCTTAAAAGAATAACTCTTCAATATAGGAGAATATAGTGCTTGAATTACAATGTAAGCCAAAAACTGCATTCTACAGAAATATAGCCATCCTTTTTATAGTGGAGGATCCTACTTTTTATAATTAAAAATACATAGTGGAGATCCCATGATAAATCAGTTTTCCCCTAATTGTCGCCGAGATTCTCTCCCTTAGTGTGTTCCCAGCGGCTCTTGTCTGTGAGCTCGAGCTAGATCGATTTTGGTGCTGGTCGGTATTGCTTCTAGAACTCGATATGGACTCGAGATCAGGTGATGATTCGGACTCGATCTCGGTTGGCCTCTTTCCCTTAAGCTCAAAATCATCTCATCATAGTTCGATTCGGACCCGAGCTCGGTAACTAGTTCGAACTCGGTGTTCGATCTATACTCGAAATTTGAAGCTTTGTTTGTACCACCTTTGCAACCCATCTTGATATTACGGAGTTTATCTCTGATCCATTATGTTTTGTCCCCGATCAATCGTACGAAGGTCGAAATCTATTTCGATCGTATATATTATGATCTAATTAGTTTGAAGCGTACCTACAGAGACCTTGAAATAAAATATTTTACAAAGTTAGAGTTGTAAATAAAATTTGTTCAAGTTAGAGTGGGAAGAACTAGAAAGTAAGTGCAGATCCAATTGCCTTTTCACTTTCATTAGAATTTTCTCAATCAACTACAAAAAGAAAAGAGCACATAATAAGTACAATAAATATTTAAATTACACACAAAAAGAGTAACTTTTGGGGCTTCTAATTTTGTGAGGCCTAAAACGGCCACTTTAGTGGCTTGGGGGTTAAGCCGCCTCTGTTGCTTGTGTTGCAATGGACACAGTTCTTAGTTTCATTGAGAAGTTAGTTATATAAAACAAGCAAGAATCATTTTCGTGATAAGATCCTTCAACAGTGCAAAAAGGAATGTTGAAAAGGCATATCTGGTTCACCAGAAAGCTCGATGATGCTGATGTCAGAGGATTGTGGTGAGAATGTGCTCCAGCTGGCGTCGGGTCAGGGTCAGGGTCAAAGGAAAAAGGTTCGTTGGGCCGGTGGCACTGCGCCACCGGTCCACGAAGGCCTTAATCACTTTGAGATAACACCGTTTCTTCAAGGCACCGGTTATCACGATCTTGGAGTCCCGGCCAAGGCCACCGACTACAATACCATGAGTGCTGGACTTCCAATAAGTCCGGACTACCACGTGTCACATCCCTATTGGTACATCTAGCAGGCCTGGATTTTCACCCTATACACTAATTTGCTTTTTTTGAAACAACACCATACACTAATTAATCTTTAGTAATGTGAAAAAAGAGAAGATTTGACAAATAATAGTAGTATATCCCTATATTTGTTTTTCCCCACAATCTCATATCCGAGACACCATTTCCGTTAATTGCACCAATTTAATAGTGAGCGACAGCTTCGCAAAAATCTTGGACAGATTGGGAAATCTCCTGTGAGTATGACAAATATTAATCAACAACAACAACTCAATTTATGTGGCGTCAAGTTAGTAGTGGAAAAATTCTTGCATCTTTTATTCACAGCCATGTGCTCCACTCACGCTTCCAAAAAAGAAGAATAAAACTATCAGTGCTATATCCTAAAATTGCCACAGACTGATGCTGCTAGTATGAAATTAATCACTAGGCCAAAGGATCAGTAAGTTCTGTTACAACTGCCCCCTTATTTCTCATCTAGTATAGATTTTTTAAGTGACATTTGTTGAATTTTCCTGAGATTTAGGCTAGCCATTTAGTTTGAATTTCACCTCGCACAGAGGAGGATTCAAGATTTAAGCTTTATAGGTTCAATCATTAAGGTTTTTGGTATTGAACTCATCATATTATTAAAAGTATAGGTTCATATAAATTTTTATACATAAATTTATACTCCATGTTGAAAATAGGAGAAGTAGACGAACTTGGTGCTTCTAAGCTACGTCTACCCTGACCTCGCATCTCTTAAGAAGCATTTTCGGATATTACTTTCAAAGTACTTAGAGGTATATTAGAAATATTAAGGGTCCAATATGAATGGGGTCGACTATGATGTGAACGGCCATATTTTATCAAACAACATTTCTCAATTGAGTGGTGTTTTGCCATTTTTAGTAAGTATTCGGAAATTGGAACTAGTTCAATAACATTTTGTCAATAATCTTCCGGAGTATTGATATAGAAAGGAATAAAACAAAATTTATTTATTTATTTATTATGATTTTGTCTTTGCTTTGTTTATAAATTATAACCACTGCTTTTGCATGTGTTCTTGTATACGTGCAAAACCGGGCTCATGGTACACACCGGTCTCCGATAAAATAAGCCAAGCTCGAGACATGATGACAGAGGAACGAGATCGAAGCAAAGGTCTCATCAAGTCAGAATCCGGGTGGACGATGCCCACCCTCAAGAATATCGGGGTCACGGTTTGGATTCGGTCTTAGCCTTGAACGACTTCGAACAACTTTGTCAGGAAATCGGGCACGGCCAACGGAAGACCGTAATATCCGTGACCAGCCGAATATCACGGCGGGGATCTCAGCACGTATCGATGAAGAACCGGCAATCAGTTAATCGGAGAAGTTTTACCTTTTATAGAGTTGTACCTAGAATAGGATTCCCCTACTATATAAAGGAGGTCTGATAATTCATTAAAGCCATTGTAACATGCATACCAAAGCAATATATCGCTATTTTCTCTATCACAAGATCTTTTCTCTTTTTCATTGGTGATGGCCGTGGCGAGCCTGGCTCGGGAGCAAATATTTCAATAAGACAGGAACTATCCTGCTCCTGCGGTTTGAATGTATTCTATCTTTGTTTGTTCAATAGTAACTTAATTTATCACTTTGTATCGAATTAATTTGCATATCTTTAAAACCACTCACAAATGTAATTGTTATCCGATTTTGAGGGTAAACAGTGTGGCGCCCACCGTGGGGCTAAGGATAACAACGGCGATTTGATACAAATTTCCGTAACACACCCAACTTTACACTTGCTCTTTGAAGTGCCTTTGATTTCAGGTCAACGTTAAAATGTCAAACTCCTTCTAAACACGTATGCTGAGTCTGGCCACCATGGCGAGAACAATAATATAGAGCCCGATAACGAGGTGACCCCCGCCAATCCTAACGGAATTCCGGTCGCAGACCCGATCGACGCCAGCTCACATGTGGCCATCTACACGAATTTGCCCACCGATCCCGAGAATAGCATCCGCGGGGGAGTCCGATCGGTAGCTCAAAATGCTCATGACAGTGAGGGAGATGGGATCAGCTTGTGGGTGATCTTCAAAATGTTGCAGGCCCAGCAGGCAAGGATAGCCCAATTACAGAACTGAAGTCGTGCTCCCAGTAGAGTAGAGCCCGAATCATCCCGAGAAAACACTCACGGAAATGAACTAGCCACAGATAGGCCAAATGAAGTTGAACCCGGAACCAACCCCGAAATAATAAAGATGATCGAGGAATTGAAAAAGCGGGTGGAAACGGGAGAAACGAAAATCGAAGCTAACGACAAGAAGGTGGAGACTTACAACTCCAGGGTCGACCAAATCCCCTAGCGCCACCAATATTTAAGGGCCTAAATTCGAAACCCTTCCCTCTGAGCGCGGCCCCAAAGGTGATCCCTAAAAAGTTCCGCACGCCTGAAATTCCTAAGTACAATGGGACAACTAACCCAAATGAACATGTGACCTCATACACATGTGCCATCAAAGGGGATGACTTAGAATATAATGAGATTGAATCTGTCTTGCTGAAAACATTCTGAGAGACCTTGTCAAAAGGAGCTATGATATGGTATCACAACATACCTCCTAACTCTATTGACTCATTTTCTATGCTTGAAGTTTCCTTCGTTAAAGCACACGCCGGGGCTATCAAGGTCGAGACCAGGAAGTTGGACCTTTTCAAAGTGAAACAGGGGGATAATGAGATGCTCAGAGAATTCGTGTCCCGTTTTTAGATGAAACAGATGAATCTGCCTCCGGTCGTGGACGATTGGGTCGTTCAGGGCTTCACCCAAGGACTGAATACTCGAAGCTCGTTGGCTTTGTAGTAGTTGAAGTAAAATCTGGTACAATAATGGACTGTAACCTGGATCGATGTGCATAAACGATATCAATCAAAAATTAGAGTCGAAGATGATCAGCTCAGAGCCCCTTCCGGGTCTGTTTATCCTATCCGAGCCAGTGACAGACCCAAAAAAAACATTGATCGTGAACCAAGGCCAAGTAAGGACCGATATCAGCCATATATTGGTGATCGTAGGAGTAATGGATCCGGATGAAACCCTACGAGAAATGAAAGGAGAAGCGATCAGAGTCAAAATAACCGGGGACTCATAAGCAAAAACGGTTTTGGCAGGCCCATCGGGCCTGAGGAAGCACCAAAGTTATTAGAGTACAACTTCAACATCGATGTTGCTTCTATTTTAACCACCATCGGACTCATCAGAGAAACCAAGTGGCCTCGATCTCTGCAGTCTGATCCAGCCCAAAGGGATCCTAACCTAATGTGCAAATATCATGGTACTCATGACCACAGAATAGAGGACTGCCGGCAATTAAGAGACAAAGTAGCCCGGTTATTCAACAACGGACATCTCCGAGAGTTCCTGAGTGATCGAGCCAAGAATCATTTCAGGAATCAAAAATTTAATAAATAGATCGAGCAAGAAGAACCTCAGCACGTCATTAACATGATTATCAGTGGGTTCGATGTTCCCCAGAGGCCGATACTGAAGCACACCAAAGTATCCATCACAAGGAAAAAACAGACTCAGGATTACGTGTCTGAGGGAACCTTGTCTTTCAATGACGAGGGCGCTGAAGGGATCATGCAGCCCCACAATGATGTACTGGTAATATCTGTACTCATAAATAAATCTCAAGTTAAGCGTGTGTTGCTTGATCCAGGTATCTCAGCCAACATCATCAGATCGAGGGTCGTTGAACAACTCGGTCTACAAGATCAGATCATGCCTGTGATCTCATCCAATTTCACACCTCACTTTCAAGGTTATGAAATGGTCGAATGCAATGATAGTACCCAACAAGAGTCGGGGTTGATTTCCACAGGGAGCTATATATGGGAGTTAGGAGTATATATTGTAGTATTTGAATTTGGTTATCTCAATTTACACTTCCACAAATTGGAGTTGTTTTTAAGTCTAGTTTAAAACTAAGAGTGCAAGGATAAAACTAAGAAATTGTTTTTGTTGTTTTTCATGTTTTGTAAAAAGCCTAGGGCTATGACTATGCCCTAGGTGTTTGCCTCATGGGATATAAACCTTAATGCTTGTTTTATTGATCAGGGTGTATTATAGCTATCAACACTCAATTACCCACTTAATACCTCTCGGTCAGAGAGTGATTTTGTCCAATTTGACTTTCTCAAGTCCAAATAGGTATTGCACAAAACGGTTGATAAAAGCTCAAGTCGGGTTATTACTATCTTTAGGTTGAACCCTTTAATTGGGATTATCAATCTCTCGATTGACCCAATTTCTTGTTAGCCAAGTTTTCCTAGACTAAGTCTCTCTTTCTCAAGTAGAAACCAAGTCAAATATGCATGAACTAATGTTTGCAACCATTAATTCCGCAAATTAAAGCATGAACAAGGCTAAATAATAAACATCCAACCATAAATAAGTATTAAATTAAACACCCATAAGGTTTACACACCAGGGTTGGGTCATAACCCTAGAGAAAATCTAGCTACTCATGCTTGAAATTGAAGAATAAGAAGAAGAAATGATAATTAAACTCGTATTGCAAGATTAAAATAATAAAATCTATGTTAAAATAGCTTAAAATATGAAAAACTACTAAAAGAAGTAAAGAGAAACAACTACTGCAGCTGCTGATGTCAAAAGTTGACCTAAAATTGTGAAACTCATCTATTTATACAGGGCTAGAAATTTCGAACAAAATTACCCTTCGGGAGATTCTGCGGCCGCACAATTCCATGTGCGGTCCTCAGTTTTTCTTTAACTTGTCAGGACTGGAAGTCTGCGGCCACATAATTTTGATCTGTGAACGCATGACACTCTTTCTGCGGTCCGCACTTTTATATGTGCGGCCACACTTGATCTTCTGCGGTTCGCGCTTTTAACATCTGCGGCCGCATAGCACTTCTTCTTAGAATGCACATTCTCTAAACTTTGCTCCTGGCCCAACTTTTGCGGTCGTACAATTCATGTGCAGACCGCACTTTGAACCAAATGTTGCTGACTTTTCCTTCATAATCTGCGGCCACAGATAATATTCTGCGGTCCGCACTTATGAGCTTTTGTGCCTTTTATGTCCTTGAGTTCAGATTACTCATTTTTGAGTTGGATTTCATGTCGGGAGTTCATCTTCCAATATTCCTGCAATTAGGCACATTTCATTAGTTTTCGGGAATACAGTTAAACGCTTTTGGACTAAAACGAAAGCTAAAAGGCGCTAATAAGTAGTCATAATCCCCACTTATCAGCCTGCGGTTCGAGTTCTAAACGGATTCAACATGGTATCTGAGACCACTAAAGAGGAGATAACATTAACGGTAAACGTCGCTGGGACCGTTCAGGAATCTAAGTTCTATGTAATCGAAGGAGACATGAGGTACAACACTCTATTCGGAAGGCCATGGATCCACGGCATAAGGGCGGTACCCTCGACTCTACACCAAGTGATGAAATTCCCCATGCCAGGAGGGATAAAAACAATTTACGGAGAACAACCGGCTGCAAATAAGATGTTTGCGGTCGACGAGGTGGTTCCGATATCCACACTTACAATGACATAAGGTCTGGGTTTGGCTGCTAAGTAATAATCCAAATAGCAATTACCTACACCGGCCCCGACCAAACCGGAGAAGCAGTGAGATGATGAAGATGACGATTATGGGGTTCCCAAATCTTTTATAGCCCTCGACGATTGTGATGCTACCAAATTGACAGTCGAGAAACTGGAGCAAGTCGTACTGATCAAGCACTTGTCCGATCAAAAGGTATACCTGGGCATGAGGTTGAGTCCCGAGCTCAGGAGAAAGCTCATTCAATTCCTTATAGCTAACGCATATTGTTTTGCTTGGTCCCACCTTGATATGATAGGGTTCCCGCCAGAAATAATCACTCACAAGCTAAGCCTGGACCCGAAGTTCCACCCGGTCAAGTAGAAGAGGAGACCCCAATCCGAGGTCAAGCATGAATTCATCAAGGACGAGGTATCTAAACTCCTTAAAATAGGGTCCATCCGGGAGGTTAAGTACCCGAACTGGTTAGCAAACGTAGTAGTAGTCCCTAAAAAGGGAAACAAATTAAGAATGTGTGTACACTATAAAGATTTGAATAAGGCGTGTCCCAAGGATTCTTTCCCTTTGCCTAATATCAAACGCATGATCGATGCAACGGTCGGCCACGAAACCCTCAGTTTTCTTGAGTTGGAAGGCACTGAGGCTGAAGTGGAGGCATGGCAGCTGCACTGGCTGAAGGTTCAGCTGAAGTGGATGGCATATCGGCTGTCTCTACAGCTACCGCCGATGGATCATCAGACTGGCCTACGGTGGTAGTCGGCTGACCCTTTCTCTTCGGGTTGGTGCATCCATCAAAGAATACCATGAGAAGGGCTTCTTAGCCCGAACCTTTGTATTGAAATCTCTCGGCCCTAACTATGTATCTGTAAGGTACTTAGTGATGGTATTGGGATACGTGTAGGAGGTATCAGCTTGCCTGGTGACCACAGACATGTTGGACGACATTATGACACCCACATTGATAATGCCCACTTAATATGTAGGTTTATTTCATTCTGGCATGGGTCTAGTCTGCTGCATACGAAGGTCTGCCATCCCTTCATCTCGAAGTTTAGGGAGTTTCGCTGAATAGGAACCCCTGCTGTGATCCATGGTGGTGGTGGCCCCGGGGCTGCAAGAATCTTATCTAGCCATGGGCGAGCTTCATCACCCATCGCCAACTTCTCCAAGTACTGTGCATGCTCAATATCCTCAAACCCCAAGTAGGAGTTCTGTGTGTGCTTGTGAAACTGCACCTTTAGATTCTTCACTTTTGTCACTTTGGTCCCTTTCTTTATGTGCACCACATTGGCGTAGAACTCACGGACTAGATACTCCTTGGCGTCCACTATTGTGATGACCCGATAGGTCATCTTATGTTTTAGAATCTAATTCTGCACTTTGAAGCCTTAAATACCTCATTTTAGCCATCCTCAATTTGCGTGTGCAGTCCGGGTATTTTTTCAAAAAACTTTCATGTTAAAAAACAAGAAATATGAAATTTTTACCCTAAAATCTATTTGAGTTGACTTTAGTCAATATTTTGAGAAAATGGACCCTAAATTATATTTTGAAGGTCCCGGTGGGTCCGTATAGTGAATTGGGACTTGGGAGTATGCCCGGAATCGAAGTCGGAAGTCCCTAGCTCGAGTTATCGCACTTTGTTGAAATTGGAAAGTTAAAGGGTTAATGACTTTGAAATGTTTGACTATTTGGATATCGAGTTAGTATTTTGGTTTCGGAACCCGGTATAGGTCCAATACTATATTTATGACTTTTTTGTCAAATTTGGCGAGAAACAGAGTTCGTTTGACGTGATTCAGACGTCCAGTTGTGAAAATAGAAGCTTCAAAGTTTTCTTGAAAATTTCATTTGATTTGGTGTTCTATTCGTAGTTTTAGGTATTATTTTGGCGATTTGATCGCGCGAGCAACATTGTATGATATTTTTAGACTTGTGTGCATAGTTGGTTTAGAGCCCCGAGGGCTCGGGTGAGTTTCAGATAGGCTACAGAGTGGTTTGGACTTAGAAAAACTTAGTTGGTGTTTCAGTTCTGGTCAAGGCCTCTAATCTCGCATTTGCGAGATCAGGCATCGCATTTGCGACCTCTGATGGGTTCATATTTGCGAGCAACTCATCGCATTTGCGAAGAGTAGTTGGGCCACCTTATGTTCGTATTTGCGAAAAATGCTTCGCATTTGCGAAGTGAGTCAGGGGAGTACATGATCACAATTGCGATCAGGTGGTCGCATTTGCGGAAGGTCAGAGATCGCATTTGCGAACAATTGATCGCAAATGCGATGAAAGCAGAGATGTGAAGGTCTTCACATTTGCGATTGATTCTTCGCATTTGCGGGGTTTGCAAGGTCACAAATGCGATATCTGCAACTGATCAAAATGGGACTTGGATGGGATTTTGGTTCATTCTCTCAAATTTTCAAAGCAAGAAACCCTAGAGGCGATTTTGCAAAGAACCTTTCTTCCCCAAATCATTGGTAAGTGATTCTAAACTAGTTTCTTTCAATCTTTCACTATATTTCATAAGATTTCAACCAAAAATCTTGTAATTTCATAGTGGAAATTGGGGGTTTTGGGTAGAATTAGGGATTTATTAAAATGGGGATTTAGACCTCAAATTGAGGTCTAATTCCAAAACAAAGTACATAACCAGGCTCGGGGGTGAATGGGTAATCAGGATTCGGTTCGAATTTCAGGTTTGGACCGAGCGAGCCCGAGAGTTGACTTTTGTTGACTTTTAAAATAATGACCTAAATTGAATCCTTTGCAATCGTGGGTAGTTCCTAAGGCTTAATTTGAATCATTTGGTTGGTAATTTGCTAGATTCTATTGGTTTGGAGGCTTTTTTGAAAGGCAAAGATGTGATTGATCTTTGAGTGGACTTTTGGAGGGAGGTAAGTATCGTGATTAACCTTGACTTGAGGGATTAGGACTCGTTTGTCTATTTGATACATGTTTAGATGTTGGTACAACATATATGTGAGGTGACGAGTTCTTATGCTTTGTTGACGAGTTAAAGCATGCGGGTGGGACTTGTTTATTTTAATTATTGCTTACTTGATCATGTTATCCATGCTTAGACTAGTTATTTGTTAAATTGATCGTTCTTACCGTATTTATGGGTTTTTGTGATAATTGAGTATTGATTCCAAATTTGAGATTGGTATTGTGGGACCATTGTTGAAGTAAGGCTTGTTCTTGTTGATCCTATCTCCCTATTATTACTTGTTCATTGTTATGTGGTAAGGGAGAGTGTTAAAGCACAAAGGGTGATGCCGTGCCATATTGTGAGTGTTAATGCACGAAGGGTGATATCATGCCATATTGTGAGTGTTAAAGCACGAAGGGTGATGACGTGTCATGTTATGAGAGTTAATGCACGAAGGGTGATGTCGTGCCGTATCTATTGATTTATATTGTGGGGCTGAGAGTAAAAGCACGAAGGGTGATGCCATGCAATTTTATTCATTGTGTTTAGTCTTTTTCACTGGTTAAAAACATGTTGATTGTTCTGGTTATCATTTCTGCTGTATCTCTTATATCTTGTGCCCCTTTAGCATGCCCCCCTCCCAATAGTACATGCTTAGCTGTTATTGTTATTTTCTTGTACATATATTGTTATCTGCACAGGTTTATTATGTGGGTGTCTTGTCATAGCCTCGTCACTACTTCGTCGAGGTTAGGCTCGACACTTACGAGTACATGGGGTCGGTTGTACTCATACTATACTCTGCACTTCTTGTGCAGATGTTGGTACCAGCTCTAGCTGATCGTGAGACTCGACAGTTCGGACTTTCTTATCGAAGACTCAAGGTAGATCTGCTGGCGTCATGCAGACCTTGGGGTACCTTTCTAGTTTCCTTATTTTATTACTTCTTTTCATTCAGAACATGTGTATTTCGTTCAGACTCTGTTTGTAGCAAATCTTAGAAGATCGTGAGTTGTGACTCAAGATCCGTATTGTATCAAATATTATGGGCTTTATGTTATTCCGCATTTCAGTTTTAGCATCTATTTAGCTTAATTATTTATGCTATTGAAATTGACTAAAAAATGGTTTAAAGAATCCTCTAGTGTTGGCTTGTCTAGCAAGTGAAATGTTAGGCACCATCATGGTCCCGAAGGTGGGAATTCCGAGTCGTGACAAGTTGGTATTAGAGCACTAGGTTGCCCAGGTCTCACAAGTCACGAGAAGGCTTAGTAGAGTCTGGAGGATCGATACAGAGACGTCTGTACTTATCGTCCAGAGACTATGAAGTTTAGGAACAAATTTCACTTATGTTCTTCTCTATCGTGCGATTTTGTTCTCTCATTGCTAATTGAACTCTTCTACTCTTGTTCTCTCGCAGATGGCGAGAACATGTACTGCATCTTCAGCTGAGTAGCAGCCAGAGCCCCCAGAGGCAGCTCCTACGAGGGGCAGAGGTCAAGGCCGAGGCCGTGCCAGAGGCAGGGGTAGAGCTTAGCCGAGCTGGAGCAACATCACCAGTAGTGGAACCTCAGGTAGAGTTTGACGAGGAGGTTCCAACCCAGACTGTTCCTATCGGACCTGCTCAGGTCCCGGAGGGGTTCATCGCCACCCCAGTACTTCAGGATGCTTTGGTCCGCTTGGTGGGCCTGATGGAGAGTGTGGCCCAGGCCGATACATTTCTCATGGAACCAACCGTCTCTCAGGCTGGGGGAAGAGCATAGACTGCTGCAACTCACACTCCAGAGCAGATGGCTCCCCAGTATCAGACTCTAACAGCTCAGCCAGTCAGTGTAGTTCAACCGGTTGTTGCGGCACAGGCCGGTGATGGACCAGTTATGGCTTCTAAGGGCTTATTGAGGTTGGACAAGTTCACCAAGCTCTTTTCAGTTCACTTCAGTGGTGCACCTTCTGAGGACCCGCATGATTATCTTGACCGCTGCCATGAGGTTCTGCAGAACATGGGGATAGTTGAGACCAATGCGGTCAATTTTGCCGTGTTTCAGATGACGTGTTCCGCCAAGAGATGGTGGAAGTATTTTGTATCGACCGGACCAGCTGGGTGTCCTGCTCTTAAATGGGACTAGTTCTCTAAGATATTTCTTGAGAAGTTCTTTCCTGTCACACTGAGAGAGGATTATCGCAGGTAGTTCGAGCGTCTCTAGCAGGGCAGTATGTCCTTCACTCAGTATGAGATCCGTTTTGCAGATCTTGACCGTTATGCTATTCTTCTGCTTCATACCGAGGTAGAGAGGGTGAGGAGGTTTATTGTGGGACTTTCTCAACCTATCAAGTTGCATATGGACAAGGAGACCGGGAGTGAGATTTCTTTTTAGATGGCTGCCAATGTTGCTAGGCAAGTCGAGATAGTTCTTGCATGGGGGGAGTTTAGGGGTTTGACAAGAGGCCTTATCATTCCGGTGGGTTTAGCGGTGCCTCGTCTGGAGGCATGGGTACTTTTGGTAGAGGCCACCCTCCCAAGCCATTTTATTCAGCACTCCAGGCATCCTACGGTGCTTCAGGTGGTCGTGGCCCTCATATGCCTTATTCCGACCAACTAGCCTACAGTGCACCACCAGCTCCTATTAGTGCACCTCCGCTCCAGAATTTTCAGGGTGGTTACTCAGGTCGATAAGGTGAGTTTCAGGGTCAACAATCACAGCAGCCGAGGTCCTGTTATACTTGTGGTGATCTGAGGCACATTTCTAGATTTTTCCCTCGTGCATCGAGCAGTTCACAGCATCAGGGTTCTCGTACCATGGTCTTGGCACCGGGTGCTCCACCGCCCACTCAGTCAGCTAGAGATAGGGGTCAGGCAGCCAGAGGTGGTGGTCAGGCCGTTAGAGGTAAAAGTCAGACCGCTAGAGGTGGAGGCCAGCTAACTAGGGGTCATCCTAGAGATGTAGTTTAGAGTGGTGGGATCCAGCCCCGATGCTATGCTTTTCCAGCCAGGCTTGAGGCTGAGTCATCTGACACTGTTATCACAGGTACTGTTTCAGTTTGTAGTAGAGATACTTCAGTTATATTTGATCCAGGTTCTACTTATTCCTATGTGTCATCCTATTTTACTTCATATTTGGTTGTGCCTCGTGATTCTTTGAGTGCTCCTGTGTATGTGTCCACACCTATGGGAAAGGCTATTATTGTAGACCGTATTTATCGTTTGTGTGTGGTTACCATTGGGAGTCTTGAGACTAGTGTAAACCTTCTATTTCTCGATATGGTAGATTTTGATGTTATCTTGGGTATGGATTGGATGTCACCTTATCACGATATATTGGATTGTCACACCAAGACAGTGACCTTAGCCTTGCCGGGGTTGCCTCAATTAGGGCAGAGAGGGACTTCTAGCCATTCTACTAGCAGGGTTATCTCTTATATGAAGGCTCAGCGTATGGTCGAGAAGGGGTATCTAACTTATCTGGCTTATGTCCGTGATTCTTGCGCGGAGGTTCCTTCGATGGATTCAGTACCAGTTGTCTGTGAGTTTCCAGATGTGTTTCTTGCAGACCTACCGGGGATGCCATCCGACAGGGATATCGACTTCTGTATTGACTTGGTTTCAGGCACTCAGCCCATTTCTATTCTTCCATACCGCATAGCTCCACCAGAGTTGAAAGAATTGAAGGAGCAGTTGCAGGATTTGCTTGATAAGGGCTTCACTAGACCTAGTGTCTCGCCCTGAGGTGCGCCTGTGTTGTTCATGAATAAGAAGGATGAATCGATGAGGATGTGCATAGATTATCGGTAGTTGAATAGAATCACCATCAAGAACAAGTATCCATTGCCGATGATTGATGATTTATTTGATCAGCTTCAGGGTGCCAAAGTATTCTTGAAGATTGATTTGAGGTCTGGCTACCATCAGTTGAGGATTAGGGCATCTGATGTCCCTAAGATAGCTTTTCGGACTCGGTACGGGAATTATGAGTATCTAGTGATGTCCTTTGGGTTGACGAATGCCCCAACAACATTTAAGGACTTGATGAACAGAGTGTTCCAGCCCTACTTGTACTCCTTTATGATTATGTTTATTGATGATATCTTGATCTACTCCCGCAGTCGAGGGGAGCATAAGCAACATCTTCAGATTGTACTTCATACTCTGAGAGACAACCCGTTATATGCCAAGTTTTCAAAGTGCGAGTTTTGTTTGGATTCAGTCACTTTTTTGGGGCACGTTGTATCAGAAGAGGGCATTCAGGTGGATCCTAAGAAGATTGAGGCAGTTTAGAACTGGCCCAGACCCACTTCAACCCCGGAGATCTGGAGTTTCTTGGGTTTGGCGGGCTAATTGTGGAGGGGTTCTCATCTATAGCAGCCCCATTGACCAGGTTGACCCAGAAGGGTGCCCCATTCAGATGGTCAGACGAGTGTGAGGTGAGCTTCAGAAGCTCAAGACTTCTTTGACCACGGCTCCGGTGTTGGTATTGCCCACACATGATCTTATACGTTATATTGTGATGCATCCCGTGTTGGGCTCGGTACAGTAATGATACATGATGGCAGGGTGATTGCATATGTATCGCGGAAGTTGAAGGTTCATGACAAGAATTACCCTATCCATGACTTAGAGTTGGCAGCCATTGTTCATGCACTGAAGATTTTAAGGCACTATCATTACGGCGTGTCGTGTAAGGTTTTCACGGATCATCGGAGCCTACAGTATTTGTTCAAGTAAAAGGATCTAAATTTGAGACAGAGGAGGTGGTTGGAGCTATTGAAAGACTATGATATCACCATCTTGTATCATCCCGGGAAGGCTAATGTGGTGGCCGACGCCTTGAGTAGAAAGGCAGCGAGTATGGTCAACCTTGGGTACATTCCAGTCGGTGAGAGACCACTTGCATAATATGTTCAGACTTTGTCCAATCAGTTTGTGAGGTTGGATATTTCGGATCCCAGTCGTGTCCTAGCTTGTACAGTCACTCGATCTTCCTTGTTTGAACGCATCAGGGAGCGGCAATATGACGACCCTCATTTGCTGGTCCTTAGGGACATAGTGCGACACGGTGGTGCCAAGAAGGTTACCGTTAGAGATGGTGGAGTCTTGAGGATGTAGGGTCGTGTTTTTTTGCCTAATGTGGATGTGATTTGATTCTTGAAAAGGCCCACAGTTCTCAGTATTCTATTCATCCGGGCACCACCAAGATGTATCAGGACTTGCGACAACATTATTGGCGGAGGAAAATGAAGAAGGACATAGTTGCATATGTAGCTCGGTGTCTAAATTGTCAGGAGGTAAAGTGTGAGTATCAAAGACCTGGTGGTTTGCTTCAAAAGTTAGAGATTCTTGAGTGAAAGTGAGAGCATATCACTATGAATTTTGTTGTTGGACTCCCACAGACTCAGAGGAAGTTCAATGCAGTTTGGGTCATTGTGGAGAGGCTGACCAAGTCAGCGAACTTTATTCCTGTGGCAGTTATCTATTCTTCAGAGTGGTTGGCAGGGATTTACATCTGCGAGATCGTCCGTCTTCACGGTGTGCCCGTGTCTATCATTTCTGATCGAGGTACTCAGTTCACCTCGCACTTTTGGAGGGCAGTACAGAGTGATTTGGGCACACAGGTGGAGCTGAGCATAACATTACATCCTCAGACAGACGGACAGTCCGAGCGCACTATTTAGATATTGGAGGATATGCTTCGCGCTTGTGTTATAGGATTCGGAGGTTCTTGGGATCAGTTCTTGCCGCTTGCAGAGTTTGCCTATAATAAAAGCTATCAGTCGAGCATTCAGATGGCTCCCTATGAGGCATTATACATTAGGCGGTACCGATCGCCAGTTGGGTGGTTCGAGCCGGGAGAGGCTCGGTTGTTGGGTACACATTTAGTACATGATGCCTTGGATAAGGTCAAGATTATTCAGGATCGACTTTGCACAGCTCAGTCCAAGTAGAAGAGTTATGCCGACCGTAGAGTTAGTGATGTTGCATTCATGGTCGGAGAGAGAGCATTGCTCTGGGTATCACCCATGAAGGGTGTGATGAGGTTCGGAAATAAGGGCAAGTTGAGCCCTAGCTATATCAGGCCTTTTGAGATTCTTGAGAGAGTGGGAGAGGTGGCTTATAGGCTTGCGTTGCCATCAGGTTTATCAACAGTTCATCTGGTGTTCCATGTGTCCATGCTCCGAAAGTATCATGGCGATCCATCCCACGTGTTAGATTTCAGCTCTGTCCAGTTGGTCAAGGATTTGACTTACGAGGAGGAGCTGGTGGCTATTCTAGCCTGGCATGTTCGTTAGAGAGTTATCCTTCAGTTCGAGTGCAGTGGAGAGGTCAGCCCATCGAGGCAGCTACTTGGGACTCCGAGTCAGACATGCGGAGTAGATATCCCCACCTTTTCACTAGCCCAAATACTTTTCTATGTCCGTTCGAGGACAAACGGTTGTTTTAGAGGTGGAGAGTGTGATGACCCGATAGGTCACCTTATGTTTTAGAACCTAATTCTGCGCTTTGAAGACTTAAATACCTTATTTTAGTCTTTCTCGATTTGCGTGCACAGTCCAGAGTTTTTTCCAGAAAGCGTTTATGTTAAAAACTGAGAAAATATGAAATTTTTGCCTTAAAATTCATTTATGTTGACTTTGGTCAACGTTTTGAGCAAACAGACTCAGATTCGTGTTTTAACGGTCCTGGTGGGTCGGTATCGTGAATTGGGACTTGGGCGTATGCCCGGAATCGAAATCAGAAGTCCTTAGCTCGAGTTATCGCACTTTGTTGAAATTTAAAAGTTAAAGGCTTAATGACAATGCATCCACAGAATTGAATACTGCAAATCTCCAGCCAGGTATCACCTTTGTTCCCTCTCCACTGATTTCTAATGATCTGGAGAAGGTTAATACTTCAGATGCTAAACATCATGTTCCCAATCCTCTCAACCCCCAAGTTCCCAATCCCCTTAGCCCCTATGTTGGTTCTTCTATTGCTGAAGTTAATGGAGGAAAGGAGGTTTGTCAGGAGAAACCTACAAATAGGCAGAAAGGGGTTCCAAAAGGGGTGGGGATTCCTCATGTTTTGCATCAGTGTGCCTTTGCACAATTTACTGACCAAAGGTTGGACCCTGTTCCCCCTGTTATCACTGATCAAACTCCAGTCAGTCATGCAACCAAACACACAGTTACAGATGTGAATGAAGAGCAATATGAGACTATCAGCTCAGAGGATGACCAAATTGCCTCCCATAATGATCAACTAAGGAGACTTTTAAAAGGAAAAGCTCATGCAGGCTCAGATTTCAATCTTCAAGCTCCTAAATCCAAAAGCAAGCCCAGCCAAAAGAAAAGAAAGGCTATGAGGAGACAAAATGCAGGAATCAACATCAATGAACCATCTGAGAATGATCCTCACTCCCTATCCTATAATCCTAAGAGCGATCCACATACTCCATCCCATATGCCTATGGATCATCTAATGGAAAACTCCGGTCAAGGTTCAGCTGACAAATCAACTGCATACAAAGATCCAAGGACAGATCCCTCCCTTTCCCAACCACTTCTAGCCCTTATAGATATGGAAGAGAATGACTTCAATGCTGCTCATGTAGAATTTCTACCTCATGTTGATGCTGTGGTTTATGAAGAATCTCCTTCAAACAAATACTCTCCTGAGATGGATGAGTACAGACCCATTTTATCAGAAGATGAGATGAGAGGTGAATTTGATGATGAAGTTGACATCAGTAGAGATCCTGAAGAGGACCAACATTGTGACCTCCTGATTAATGCAATTAATGGAGTAGCCAATCATGATGAAACCTCATAAAAAACATCCTCCAGACTGAGACCCTCACCAAGGTTAACAAGAAGCAGAGCTGCATCTAGCAGTGTTCCACCAAACCACAAACTCTCACCCCCAGTTTTAATGATAAGTACACTCACATGGAATGTCAGAGATATCAGAACCTCTAGAGCCCTTGAGAGACCTAAAACACTCAGAAAACTCTACAAAAATCTCCCTCATTGCTGTCCTGGAACCTTTCCTGGATGACACTCACCTCAACCACCTCAAAATCCAATTGTCCATGCACCAAGCCACTTCCAACCCCAACAACAAAATCTAGATATTCTGGGATTAGGACTTCACTGGCACAGTCCTAGACTCAGATGAACAACAAGTCACAATGTAATTGAAGCCTATGAATCCTTTCACATCACAGTCATTTATGCCAAATGCATGTTAGTTCTGAGAAGGCCACTCTGGGACAACCTGAGAATCAAATCGGGTGTCCTCTCTACTCCTTGGTGTGTCATTGGAAACTTTAATGTCATTGCATCCATTGAAGAGAACAGTAGTGGCATCCCATACCAAATCAGCAAAAGCATTGACTTCTTAAGTATGATTGAAGATTGTGGGCTCACCGACCTTAGCTTCTATGGACCAAAGTACACATGGTCCAATGGCAGAGGTCCCTGTGCCATTGTTTGGAAAAGACTTAATAGAGGTTTAGCCAATGACAACTGGCTAACATCCTTTCCTACCACTACCATCTCCCATTTAGCATATACATGCTCAGATCACTCTCCTTTGCTCATGGAGATGCATGTTAGACCTGACAATGCAAGAAGGTTCTTTAAGTTCTTGAACTGCTGGACTGAAAATGAATCCTTCCTGCTTCTGGTTCAGTCAATTTAGAACACGAATTTTCATGGAAATCCAATGTGGATCTTTCACCAAATCATCAAAACCTTATGTTCTAAACTGAGTAAGTGGTCTAGACAATAATATGGTAATATCTTTGAGAAGGTCAGAGAATATGAAGATAAGGTTAGACAAGCAGAAGAAATATGGGTACAGACCAACAGAGACTCTGACAGAACAACCCTTCATGAACTCAAAGCACAATATACCAAATATTTGAAAACTGAGGAGTCAGTCTTGAAACAAAAAACATAGTTGCAATGGTTTAAAGAGGGTGATGCTAACTCCAGATATTTCCACAATTTAATCAGGGGAAGAAGAAGAAAACTCTTTATCCACAAGATTAAAGATGAGGATAATGACTGGATCCAAGAAGATGAGGCAATTGGAGAAGCAACATGCAATCACTTTCAAAACCTTTTCACATATCCGGGTGGTGTGATTAGGGAAGACCTGCTATTATTTATTCCCTCCCTAGTTACAGCTGAAGATAATGAAGCTCTCAGCAAAGATCCCACCATGGATGATATTCATGATGTGGTTTTCTCAATGAATCCAACTAGTGTTGTAGGCCTAGATGGCTTGAATGGGAAATTCTATCAACAATATTGGGAGATCATCAAGCACGACCTCTTTAATGTGATTAATGCCTTTTTCTGTGGTCACTCTATGTCCAGGTACATGACACAAGCCTGCTTAGTTCTCCTCCCCAAATTTTAATTCCCAAACTCTCTATCAGAATTTAGACCAATTAGCCTGAGTAACTTCATAAACAAAATTATCTCTAAAGTCATTTGTTCCAGACTTGCCCCAATCTTACCCAGAATCATATCCCCAATCAATCAGGATTTGTCAGGGGTAGAAGCTTCTCTGAGAATATTATGCTAGCGCAGGAAATTATCCAAGGTATAAAAAAACCAAATGTGGGAGACAATGTTGTGATTAAGTTGGATATGGCAAAGGCATATGATAGGGTCTCCTGGACTTTCACTTGTAACATAATGAGAAGGCTTGGCTTCAGTGAAAAAAATGATTGACATGGTTTGGAGAACCCTCTCTAACAACTGGTACTCAGTAATTGTTAATGGTACAAGGTGTGGTTTCTTTCACTCAACCAGAGGACTGAAGCAAGGGGATTCTCTAGAACCTACTCTCTTCATCTTAGGTGTTGAACGTTTATCCAGAATGCTGAATGGGCTCACTCATGACCAGTTCTTCAATGGTTTCTATATGGAGAGAAGAGGCCCTCAGGTAACTCATCTTAGTTTTGCTGATGACATCAAAATATTTACCTCTAGGGGTAGGGCTTCTATGCAAAAAGTCATGGACATCCTTCAGGCTTATGAAAACATATTTGGGCAATTGATCAACAAGAATAAGAGTCATTTCATGACCTCCCCCTGTGCATTTCAATACGCCATCAGAAGAATTCAACAAATCACAGGTTTTTCTAGAAAAGACTCTCCTCTTACCTATCTTGGTTGCCCTTTATACACTAGTAGGAAGAGAATCATCCACTTTAACTCCATCACTTCCAAGGTAGTGGGAAGGATTAAGGGATGGCATGGAAAACTCGTATCTCATGAGGGTAGGGCAACTCTTGTCAAGCATGTACTCCAATCCCTCCCCATCCACCTGTTATATGCAGTTTCCCCTCCCAAAACTGTGATCAAGCAAATTGAAAAACTTGCAGCCAACTTCTTTTGGGGAATGGATCAGAACAAGACTAAATACCACTGGGCATCATGGCAAAAATTATCTTACCCACAGGAGGAGGGGGAATTGGATTCAGAGCCATGGAGGATGTTTGCAAATCCCTGAAACTTAAACAATGGTGGTGGTTCAGAACCAAGGATACCCTTTGGAGCAAATTCTTAACTGCAAAGTATTGTCAGAGATCCCACCCCATTTCTAAAAAGTGGGCTTCTGGCCAATCACAGGCTTGGAAAAAGATAATGAAAAACAAAAAAAGAAGCTGAAGTACACATTCAATGGAGACTACACTCAGGCAATTCTTCATTCTGGTGGGATAATTGGCTGGGCACTGGATATCTAGCTAGTTACAGTCTATAAGGAGGTAGACCTGGCAACATTATAGTCTCAGAATTTTGGTCATCAGGCACTTGGGACATTCAGAAACTCAACAACATTGCCCCTGCACACATGATTCCTGCCATTCTGAAAGTACATATCTATCACAACCTTCAGATACCAGATAAGGCTACTTGGAAACCAACAACTGCAAGCTATTTCACCTGTGCTTATGCTTGGAATATAGTAAGGAAGAAGGGGTCCACTCTGCTCATTAATAGAATGATATGGCACAAGAAAATACCTTTCAAATGGTCCTTTTGTTTATGGAGAGCACTCAGAAATAAACTCCCCACAGATGACAGAGTTGAAGTTTTTGGACCTCCCACCATTAACAGATGTGTATGCTGAATTAAAGCCCAGGAAGAATTAGTCCACCACATTTTTAGCAGAGGTTATTTTGCCAAAGCTGTTTGGAAAATCTTCTCTGGTCCTACAGGCTTTCTATTTGAGGAAATGCCCTTACACACTCTTCTAGTAAAATAGTGGATGCAAAAGAGTAAAAATAAAATCCAAAAACTATTATAGGATACCCTCCCCTTTACTATCTGTTGGAACTTGTGAAACAATAGGTGTGGAGCCAAATATGGAAGCAAACAATCTTCAATGGCCAGAGTAATTTTCTCCATTACTTCTAACATCAACCTACTGCTCAAATCCTACTACCCAACCATTACCTGGCCTCTTGAATGGACTGTATTATACCATAGTACTGAAAACCTCCAGTTTCACAGCAAAATCACCCAGGTCACTTGGCAAAAACCAAAAACTGATTTTGTTAAACTAAACAGTGATGGTAGTGATTTGAACAATCCTGGCAAGATAGGTGCAGGGGTAATCACCAGAATTCACCAAGGTGACTTCATTCATGCAATTGCATCTCCTTTGGGTGAAGGCACTAATAACCTGGCTAAAACTGAAGCAGCCTACCGGGGCATCAACTGGTGCATCAACAATGGGTTCACCAAAATCCAATTTGAAGCTGACTCTTCCCTATTGATTCACTGGTTGACAATTGCTGCAATACAACCTTGGAACCTTAGCATGAATGTTCAGAAGATCAGAATCCTGTGCCAACAATGTGATGCCATCACCTATAGTCATGTCTACAGGGAAGCCAACACTCATGCTGACTCACTCTCCAAAATCAACCATACTCTCCCTTCCATAATTCATTACACCAACCTGACAGATCTCCCTGCTCATATTAGAGGTCAGATACACTTAGTGTCACGACCCAAATTATCCCTCCGTAAAGGGTCGTGATGGCACCTAGTCTTTACGACTAGGTAAGCCTAATATTGCAAAAAATATAAAGAAAACACAACATTTTAGAGATAAACAACATATTATAAATAGCCAAGAGTAGAACCATTTGGCATATACAAAATAGTTCTCCCAAGACCCGGAATATCACTAAGTCACAAGCTGCTATAATCTATGCAGCTCTATACAAAAGTCTGAAGATAATAAGGAACGTCTCTAGACGAGGGAGTAGAAGGGGACTCCGAAGATCTGCGGACGCAAGTAGAAGTACCTTGAAGTCTCCTAGAATCAGCAGCACGCACTAACCCCAAGGCTAATAGCTCGTACCTGGATCTGCACACGAAAACATGTGTAGGGAAGGGCATGAGTACACCATAATGGTACCCAGTAAGTGCCAAGCCTAACCTCGATCGAGTAGTGGCGAGGTCAGGTTAAGGCCCTATCGGAGTAAATATAATAAATTAAACAGTAAAAGATACAAGTAGAATTTACGGTAACATAGTTAAAGAAATTTTCAAATATTTAACAGTTAAGGGAGCCCTCGGCTCAAAACAAGGTAAACATAGTGGGAAATCTCTCGGGATACCGTCCCGTAGTTTCAAATGAATATGCAGTATAGGGGGATCTCCCGGAATATGTCTGTAGTCCCAAAGTAAATATGCAGTGCTGGGAGATCTCCCGGAATAAGTCCGTAGTCCCAAAGTAATTATGCAGTACAGGGGGATCTCCCAGAATACGTCCGTAGTCCCAAAGTAAATATGCAGTGCTGGGAGATCTCCCGGAATAAGTCCGTAGTCCCAAAGTAATTATGCAGTACAGGGGGATCTCCCAGAATACGTCCGTAGTCCCAAAGTAAATATGCAGTGCTGGGAGATCTCCCGGAATAAGTCCGTAGTCCCAAAGTAATTATGCAGTACAGGGGGATCTCCCAGAATACGTCCGTAGTCCCAAAGTAAATATGCAGTGCTGGGAGATCTCCCGGAATAAGTCCGTAGTCCCAAAGTAATTATGCAGTACAGGGGGATCTCCCAGAATACGTCCGTAGTCCCAAAGTAAATATGCAGTGCTGGGAGATCTCCCGGAATAAGTCCGTAGTCCCAAAGTAATTATGCAGTACAGGGGGATCTCCCAGAATACGTCCGTAGTCCCAAAGTAAATATGCAGTGCTGGGAGATCTCCCGGAATAAGTCCGTAGTCCCAAAGTAATTATGCAGTACAGGGGGATCTCCCAGAATACGTCCGTAGTCCCAAAGTAAATATGCAGTGCTGGGAGATCTCCCGGAATAAGTCCGTAGTCCCAAAGTAATTATGCAGTACAGGGGGATCTCCCAGAATACGTCCGTAGTCCCAAAGTAAATATGCAGTACATGAAGATCTCCTGGAATACGTCTGTAGTCCCACTTTAAATATGCAACGCAAGATGAAATGACAGGTATGACATCGAGTTATACAGTTTATACTGGACACAGATAAGGCCAATAAGGACTTAACTGAACATGACGCACAGAATGTCAATTAGGCAGTTAAAATACGTAAGCATGCTTTTCTAGTCTAAACTACACAATTAAACATATTAGTACACTTAATAAGAGAATCAATTTATGATTTAAAAAGGTTAAACAAGATTTTTGCAATAATAGCCCGTGTACGTATTCGTCACCTCACGTACACAGCGCCCACATACCAAATAATATCAAGATATCCTAAGGGAGAAGTCCCCAACACAAGGTTAGGCAAGCCACTTGCCTCGAACCACTCAAATCAACTTGATATCACGTTCTTGCCACGAGTATCCGACTCCAAATGACCCGAATCTATTCAAAACAATACAATACCATCAATACGCGCTAATGGAATAAATCCCACAAGAAAAACTACAAAATTAGGCCAAAACCCCAAATTGGGTCAAACCCGGCCCCCGAGCCCACGTCTCGATTCCCGATATAATTCACGAAACTAGAAAGCTCATTCACTCACGAGTCTAACCATATCAAATTTACTAAAATCCGACACCAAATGGTCCTCCAATCCACAATTCAAACTTCCAAATCCCTAGCCTCCAACTTCCAATTTCCATCTTAAATACATATTAACTAGGTGGGAAAACACATGGCAAGGAAAGGATATTGACCAAAAATAAGCACAAGGAACTTACCTCAAGAAATGCCTCGAAAATGCTCTCAAACATCGCCCTAACCCGAGTTTGCAAAGCCAAAAATGATAAAAATCGCGAAGCCCTTCGGTTTTAATCACTGCCTAGGTATTTCCGCACCTGCGGGTGCGCTTGTGCGGAAAACGTGCGCATCTCCGCAACTAACTTGCCCCCTCTGCCTTCACACCTGCGACGAAAGGGCCGCACCTGCGCACTCGCGCCTGCAGACGTCCCTTCCGCTTCTGCGCAACTTGCGCATTTGCGAACAACCTTGCACATTTGCGGGCATCGCAGATACAGAACTTCCTCGCACCTGCAATCCCAGGACAACTCTCGAATTCTCGCATCTGCGCTTCCATATCCGCATGTGCGGCTCGCGTACCTGCAGTCTATTTTCCGCAGGTGCGAAACACCAGAACTAGCAAAGGCACCAAATTTTCCTAAGTCCCAATTTCTTCTCGTTAAGCATCCGAGACACACCCGAGTCCCCCGGGACCTCAACCAAACATGCCAACCAATCCTAAAACACCATACGAACTTATCCGAGCCTTTAAACCACATCGAACAACACCAAAATCATGAATTAAGCACGGATTCAAGCCTAAGAATTTAAAGTTTTTCAAATTCTACAAACGACGCCGAACCACATCAGTTCTAGTCCGAATGACCTCAAATTTTACACACATGTCACAAATGACACTATGAACCTACATACAGTTTCGGAATTCCATTTCGAGCTCGATATCAAAATTTCCACAATCGACCAAAATCGCCGAAAAACTAACTTTCGCCAATTTAAGCCTAAATCTTCTACAGACCTCCAAAACACATTCTGAACGCTCTCCTAACCCCAAAATCACTCAACAGAGCTAACGGAGTCGACAGAATTCCATTCCGGATCCGTCTTCATTCAGTTCCGACTACGGTCCAAACTCTAAGGCTTAAACTCACAACTAGGGACTAAGTGTCCCAAAACTCGCCGAATTCCCTAACCAAACACTCCGGCAAATCCCAAAAGCAAAAACAAATATGGGGAAGGAAGATATTAGGGGATCAAGGCTCAAATTCTCAAAATGACCGGCCGGTTCGTTACATCCCCCCCTCTTAAAATAATCGTTCGTCCTCGAACGAGTATAAAGACACACCTAAAACTGTGAAAAGATGAGGGTACTGGCTGCGCATATATTCTGCTCGATCTACCAAGTCGCCTCATCGACCGGCTGACCCCTCCGCTGGACCTTTACTGAAGCAATATTCTTTGACCTGAGCTTTCTGACCTGCCTGTCCAAAATGGCTACTGGCTCCTCAACATAAGATAGATCTTTGTCCAACTGGACTGAGCTGAAATCCAATACATGAGTCGGATCACCGTGATACTTCCGGAGCATAGACACGTGGAATACCGGGTGAACTCCTGCTAGGTTGGGAGGCAAGGCAAGCTCATAAGCAACCTCCCCAACTAGCCGTAATATCTCAAAAGGACCAATGAACCTCGGACTCACCTTGCCCTTTTTTCCGAACCTCATGACACCCTTCATAGGCGATACCCGAAGCAAGACCCGCTCACCTACCATAAATGCCAAATCACAAACCTTACGGTCTGCATAACTCTTTTGCCTGGACTGGGCTGTGCGAAGTCTCTCCTGAATCACCTTCACCTTATCCAGGGCATCCTGGACCAAATCTGTACCCAACAATCGGGCCTCGCCAGGCTCAAACCATCCCACAAGGGACCGGCACCGCCTACCGTACAAAGCCTCATACGGTGCCATCTGAATGCTAGATTGATAACTGTTGCTGTAAGCGAACTCTGCAAGTGGAAAGTATTGGTCCCATGACCCTCCAACTCCATCACACAGGCACAGAGCATATCCTCAAGAATCTGAATCGTGCGCTCGGACTACCCGTCCGTCTGAGGGTGAAAGGTTGTGCTCAGCTCTACCCTAATACCCAACTCCTGTTGTACGGCTCTTCAAAACCGGGATGTGAACTGTGTACCTCTGTTTGAAATGATGGATACTGGAATACCATAAAGGCAGACAATCTCTCTGATATAAATCTCAGCCAATCTCTCTGAAGAGTATGAAGTCAACACTGGAATGAAATGGGCTGACTTGGTCAGCCGGTCCACGATCACCCAAATAGCATTGAACTTTCTCAAAGTCCGAGGAAGTCCAACCACAAAGTCTATGGTGATCCGCTCCTACTTCCACTCTGGGATCTCTAACCTCTGAAGTAATCCACCCGACCTTTGGTGCTCATATTTGACCTGCTGACAGTTGAGACACTTGGCCACAAACCCAACTATATCCTTCTTTATCCTCCTCCATCAGTAGTGTTGTCTCAAATCCAGATATATCTTCGCGGCGCCGAGATGAATGGAGTACCGCGAGCTGTGGGCCTCCTCGAGAATCAACTCCCGAAGCCCATCTATATTGGGCACACAGATCCGGCCCTGCATCCTCATCACACCGTCATCACCAATAGTCATATCTCTGGAATCACCTCGTCGAACCCTGTCCTGAAGAACTAGAAGATGAGGATCATCATACTGGTGCTCCCTGATACGGTCATAAAGAGAAGACCGAGCAACCATACAAGCTAATACCCGGCTAGGCTCTGAAATATCCAATATCACGAACTGACAGGCTAAGGCCTGAACATCCAAGGCTAAGGGCCTCTCAGCTGCCGGAAGATATGCCAAGCTCCCCAAACTCTCTGCCCGGCGAGTCAAGGCATCGGCCAGTACATTGGCCTTCCCCGGGTGGTATAATATAGTGATATCATAGTCTTTAAGTAGCTCTAACCACCTCCGCTGACGCAAATGAAGGTCCTTCTACCTGGACAAGTACTGCAAACTCCGGTGGTCAGTGTAAATCTCACAGGGAACACCGTACAAATAATGACGCCAGATCTTTAGGGTCATGAACAATAGTTGCTAACTCGAGATCATGAATCGGATAATTCTTCTCATGCACCTTCAACTGCCTAGACGCATAGGCAATCACCCTACCATCCTGCATCAATACCACTCTAAGGCCAATCCTCGAGGCATCACAATAGACAGTGTAGGACCCCGAACCTGTAGGCAATACTAATACTGGGGCTGTAGTTAAAGCTATCTTGAGCTTTTGAAAGCTCTCCTCACACTCCTCGGTCCACCTAAACAGAGCACCCTTCCGGGCCAGCCTGGTCATAGGTGCTGCAATGGATCAAAATCCCCCCACAAAGCGACGGTAATACCCCGCCAAACCAAGGAAGCTGCGGATATCCGTAGCTGATGACGGTCTGGGCCAAATCTTGACTACCTCCACCTTCTTCGGATCTGTCTTGATCCCATCACAAGACACTATGTGGCCCAAGAATGTCACTGAATCTAGCCAGAATTCACACTTAGAAAATTTTGCATACAATTTTTTCTCCCTCAAAGTCTGACGCACGGTCCTCAGGTGCTGCTCATGATCTTCCCGAGACCAGGAATATACTAGGATATCATCAATAAACACGATGACAAAGGGATCAAGATAAGGACGGAACACACTGTGCATCAAATGCATAAAGGCTGTTAGGGCATTGGTCAACCCAAATAACATGACAAGAAACTCATAGTGACCATATCTAGTCCTGAAAGCAGTTTTCGGGATGTCCGGCTCCCGAATCTTCAACTGATGATAGCCAGAATGCAAGTCAATCTTGGAAAACACCCTAGCACCCTGTAACTGGTCAAATAAGTCATAAATACGAGGCAATGGGTACCTGTTCTTCACTGTAATCTTGTTCAACTACCGATAATCAATACACATACGCATAGAACCATCCTTCTTCTTTACAAATAAGACCGGAGCACCCCAAGGTGACACACTGGGCCGAATGAAGCCCGCATCAAGAAACTCCTGCAACTTCTCCTTCAACTTCTTTAATTCAGGAGGAGCCATACGATATGGAGGAATAGAGATAAGCTGAGTGCCCGACAATAAATCAATACCAAAATCAATATTTCTGTCGGGCGGCATGCCCGGAAGATCAGCTGGAAACACATCTGGGAAGTCCCTTACTACTGGAACTAACTCAACTGTAGGGCTATCAATACTGATATCTCTCACATAGGCCAAATACGCATCACACCCCTTCTCAACCATTCACTGAGCCTTAAGAAATGAAATGACCATGCGGGGAGTATACTCTAAGGTACCTCTCCACTCTAATCTCGGCAAACCTAGCATAGCCAGCGTCACGGTCTTAGCGTGACAATCAAGAATAGCATAATGGGGTGACAACCAGTCCATGCCCAATATAACATCAAAATCTACCATACTGAGAAATAAAAAATCGGCTCTGGTCTCAAAACCACTAAGAGCAATCAAACATGACTACGCAGTCCACAACGAGAGAATCTCCCACGAGAGTAGATACATAAACATGGGAACTCAATGAATCCCGAGATATCCCCAAATGTGGAGAAAAATAAGAAGACACATATGAATACGTAGAGCCTGGGTCAAATAATACTGATGCATCCCTATGACAGACGGGGACGATACATATGATAACTGAATCTGAAGCAATGGCCTCTGAACGGGCTGGAAGGGCATAGTACCCGGCCTGGCCTCCCCCTCTAGGGCTACCTCGACCTCCCCAACCTCCACCTCGAGCTGGCTGAGGAGGTGGGGTAGCAGTTGGTGCTGGAAGAATGGCCGAAGGACCCGTTGGAGCACGTGGAGGCTGATAAGTCTTTGGAGGTGCACCCCTCCTGGCTCTGGGGCAATCTCTAACCAGGTGTCTAGTGTTACCACACTCAGAACAACCTCTCGGAGGACGCAGCAGCTGAGACTCACTCGGACCTGGTCTGCTAGACTGGCCGGTAATAGCACCTCGAGTAGGAGGCATACTGGATACTGGCAATGCATAATAGGGCTCTTGAGGTCTAGGAGGAGCTGGGACACCGCTGGCTGCTGGAAGAGCTAAATGAACAGGGCGACTCACAGAACCCCTACCATAGCGTGCTGCTGGTGCACGAGCTCCTGAATAATGACCAGTCTCTCGAGACCTCTTGGCCTCTCTCTCCTCTCGGTCCCGGGCGAACATGCCCTCCACTCTCCTGGCAATGCTCACTGCCTACTGATAAGTGATGTCCATCTCCAACTCCCTAGTACGAATACTGGGGTGGAGTCCCTCAATGAAGCGACGAACCTTCTCTCTGACTGTAGCAACCATAGCCGGTGCATGGCGAGCTAACCCACTGAAACGGACTGCATACTCTGACACAGTCATAGAACCCTGATGCAACTGCTCGAACTCTGCGCACTAAGAATCCCTGAGGCTCTGAGGAACATACTCACGCAAGAACATCTCTGAAAACTGAGTCCAAGTGAGTGAGGCTGCCTCGTATGGACTACTCAGCTCATAGGCACGCCACCACTGATATGTTGCTCCCCTCAGCTAGAAAGCGGTGAAAGAAACCCCACTCATCTCCACAGTGCTCATAGTGTGGAGAATACGATGACACTCCTCAAGAAATCCCAGAGCATCATCTGAAGCTAGTCCACTGAAAGTAGGTGGATGGTACTTCTTGTACCTCTCAACTCTGAGCTGCTCTGCCTCAGAAGCAGCTACCCTGATCTCATGCTGAACCGGAGCCACTGGGGCATAGGAATATACTCTGGGGTCTTATCAACCTGGACCCTCTGCTCAGGGGTGTAGGCTGCGGGAGTCTGTGCCCCTCCCCCGGCCTGAGATGTAGCGGGAACTATCGAAAATAGTCCAGCCTGAGCCAGAGTGCTGAACATGCTCAAGAACTGAGATAAAGTCTCCTAGAGGGCTGGAGTAGCAATAGGGATCTCCGGTGCTGGCCCTCCAGCTGGAGCTCGGGGCTCCTCTGACGCAGTTCTCACAGATGCTCGGGCTGCACCTCGTGGTCATCCTCTACCCTGACCCCGGCCTCTGGCGACTCTGGCAGGGGGCTCAGTTGCCTGATCGTTGCTCCTCCCATTGCGGGTCCTCACCATCTGTGAGAAGGAATAGAATAGAATCTTAGAATATTTTGGTGCCAATAACTCGCACTACAAGGAAATCAAAGAAATATGATTGTTCTTAACAGTTACATATCCTGCCGAAGATAAGTACAGACGTCTCCGTACCGATCCGCAAGACTCTAATAATCCGGCTTGTGACTCGCGACTCCTACGAACCTAGTGCTCTGATACCAACTTGTCACGACCCAAATTATCCCTCCGTAAGGGGTCATGATGGCACCTAGGCTTTACGACTAGGTAAGCCTAATATTGCAAAAAACATAAAGAAAACACAATATTTTAGAGATAAACAACATATTATAAATAGCCAAGAGTATCACCACTCGGCATATACAAAATAGTTTTTCCAAGACCCGGAATATCACTAAGTCACAAGCTGCTATAATCTATGTAGCTCTATACAAAAGTATGAAGATAATAAGGAAAGTCTCTAGACGAGGGAGTAGAAGGGGACTCCGAAGATCTGCGGACGCAAGCAG